>LPNX010810694.1:130377-215596 GCA_001517045.1 Pseudotsuga menziesii | reverse complement strand
ATGGTAATTAATGCTCCACTGATGTCAATTAAAATTAGGATAGTGGTTTAACTAGGCCAATTTGACCGAAAGAGTGTGTATGATGGTAAATGTCTCCAACAAGAAGAGGCTTATTCTTCTGATTGAGGATGCAAAACAGAATGGGAAGATTAAAGGCATAAAAGTTTCTTCAAAGCTTTCGCTCACCCATTTACTATTTGTAGATGATGTGATTTTATTTGGTCTGGGATCTTTTGAGGAATGGTTAGCCTTTAAAGCCATTCTAGATACTTTCTGCGAGGCCTCAGGTATGAGTATCAATGTGAACAAATCTTGTTTTCTACAAAATGGTATGGAAGAGGAAAACCTTCAAAGAATCACATATATTCTCCCTTATAGGACTGATGATTTCCGGAAAGGTTTTGTTTATTTGGGCTACTTCCTGAAACCGTCTGGATATTTGGTTAAAGATTGGAACTGGTTGGTTTCGAAATTTGAAAAGAAAATTTCACATTGGACAAATAGACTCCTCTCCATAGGAGGTCGACTTGTACTCATTCGTGCTGTTCTCTCAAGCATCCCATTCTACTGGATGGCTCTGGTCCCGCTTCCTTCTTCAATTCTAGACATTCTCAGGAAACTGATTTATTCCTTTCTGTGGGGATCTTCTTCCAGGAAGAAAAAATTTCATCTTGCAGACTGGCATCTTTTGGCTAAGCCCACTTCTCATGGTGGTTGGGGTATAAAACATCTCCCTAGCTTTAGTCTTTCATTGAGAATGAAATCTTTTTGGCTGGCAGTAAACAACAAGGGAATCTAGAATCTTCTCATATCTGCAAAATACCTGAAAAATAAACCTTTTCACCTTTGGCTCAGGGAAAAGAACTTCATTTATAGCAATGCCTCAATTATATGGAAGGGCTTTATGGCTACTTTGGCTTGGATCGGTAAGGGAATTATCTGGGAAGTTAGAAATGGTGAATCCATTTTCCTGGGTGCAGACCCAATTGTGGGTATGGGATCCTCTTTTTCCCTACCTAGAGGTTTACGAGATTATTTAGAGGATTATGGTATTTGTACTTTAGCTCAGGCTCGTAATCATACTCCCAATGCCACGGGTTATTGGTTCTCTGCGGATGACCTTGATTTAATCGGTGAATGGAAAACTATATGGGAAAATTATATAAGAGGCTTGGAATTTGGCCGTATACGGCTCACGGATCAAAATGATATTATATCCTAGTCTCATGATAAGTATACAGGGCCGTTATCTGCTGCTGAAGGTTATTCCTGTGTTATCTCGGATTGCTGTTCATAATTAAATGATAATGTTCTGAAAATCTTATGGACTATGACTATTACTTTGAAAATAAAATGCTTTATCTGGTTATTGATATATCAGAATATATTAACCTGGGAGCAATTGCAGTCTAGAGGCATCAATGGGCCAAGTCGATGTGTTCTTTGTGAAGGTAACCTGGAAAATATTCATCATCTTTTTTCTGTTGTCCTTTTTCTGCCCGAGTATAATCTCATTTTGAGGTAAAATTCAACTGCTCGTTTCCCATTTCCAGCTCTGTTCACTCCTTTCTGGGCCAATGGTTTTCTCGTTCTGCGAGTTCTACTCCTTACAGATACTTGCCACTGTTTATTTTTTGGGGAATCTGGCTATTAAGAAATCTCTGCATATTTGAAAATAAGAAACCGGCATTCTCTTCGTTGATTGCCAGAATTGATGGATTGATTAACTCTTACCCTGTGCCTATGAAATTTCATAAAACCTGCAATATTGGCCATGAACCGTCAAAATACTTCCCATGTGGCTTCTTTGATGGAGCAGCCGTGAAGAATATAGGTGGCTCGGGTTATGTGATTTTTATAAATGATTCTCATTACTTCAGTTTTTCTATGGCCTGTGGGAGTAGTTCGAATACAAGAGCAGAGTTATTGGCATGTTGGGGAATACTTAGAGTCAGTTTATTGATGGGAATTCCATTGTAGCTAATTTATGGAGACTCCATGGTCATTATCTCTTGGCTTAACAGAAATTCTGCACTTGATGTTCCATCTCTGATGCACTGGTGTTGTGACATAAGATTTATGCTTCAAAAGGACCCGCCGATGATCTTTAAACATACATATCGTGAGCATAATTCGCTCGCAGATGCTCTCTCCAAACAAGGCCTGAAATTGGATATGGGAGTTGTTTCTTTTTCAGAAACTATGGATGGTTTGATTGTGAATCATGGCAATCTCAATCTTTTTTAGAGTAGCTGATTACTTCTATTATTCAGCTTGTTATTAGCAGTTGACTGAGTATCTCTTTCTGTTCTTGTTGAGATCTTCTTGCCAGCATATATTGCTCTGATTGTATGTTTTGAAGTTCATCTTCGATATTTCTCAGTACTTTCTGACCTGATTTATCAGGGATAATGAGAAAAGTCTGCTACGATCAGACTTTGTCTTATTTGATTCTGTTGTTATGTTATTGTCACTTATACTCATATGTGATGGATCTGGATTGGCGGCTATTTTGTATTGTCACTTATTTTTATATGTGACGGTCCTGGATTGGCAGTCATGCTGATATGTAAAAGATGTCTTTTGATTCATATGAATAGCAAAGGCTGGTATTTTTTCCTCTGAAAAAACATCTTCATTGGGAATGGGAATGAGATTAGGATTTTATTTTGATAATAAAAAATAAAAACATCAAAATAATGAGAATTGGGGTTTTTTCATATGCTATTTTATTGAAGCAGTTTATTATGTTTTTCTTTTAAATATATAATATTAGGTCATATACAGGGGCATCCAAGTCTAAAGAGATTGTCTACGACTTCCAAAGGCATAGCCAAGATTCGATAGGAGATTAGGAGAGTAGTGAAGAATTCCAACCACCTGCGGTCAACGACAGACAATGATAGACATAAGAAGAGGGTAGAAGCTCAGTCGCACGAGTTGACAAAGGAGCATAGAGAGGTTGATCCCATGGACAAGGAAGTCATAAGTTAATCCCATGATGACGACATATATGATAGTCGACGGCTTGTCAGGATCTTGAGGAGCGAAGCCATTGGAGTAGTTGGAACAATTGCAAAACAGTTGTGGTGGTTGTCGCAGGAGCCCAGGTGGCGAAATATGTTGAAGGAATCCACATCAAGTATTTAATGAAGTATGGCAGTTCCTAGGAGAAAGTGAAGCTTTTAGAAGAAAATTTGAGCAGGACTTAGAGCCACAAACTAGTATAAAAGACAGTGTTGTGTTCAGAGGAAGGTGTGATGGACCCTAGTGGAAGAATGGTTGTTGAGGACATAGAATTTCCTCACGTCGGTGTGCTAATGAATGTTGTTGTATAAAGTTGATTTCCATTCTAACTGATCAGAGCATAGCCTCACTTTGTAATCTACTCTTGAAATGATATTGCTTTAATGTAATTGAAAGCCATAGTTCTTGGCAAAACCTTGCGTCATGTGTGTTTGTGTCTGTTTCATTTTCGTTGTTTACACTAACCTATAGCCCACTCTTCAATGGCATTTGCACTATTTGGTATCAAAGCAAGAAGTTATCCCACATGAAAGTCTAGTTGCGATTGGATGTGGAGAGCAACTCCAGTCGTGGTTGGGTAGAGTTGCATAAGACGTAATAAACCTAGTTATGATTGGGGAAGTAGTGTTTTAAACGTTTAAGCAGGAGAGACAGCTCATAGATTCATTAATGTTCATGTAAGAAGACCACATGGAGGCGTAGGGGTCATGATTGATCGTGAAATATCTAAATAATACATTTAGACCATGAAAAGTCTGAAAAGTGAGTTATTAGCAATAAAGGAATCCAATAAGAGGGGCCTATGGATAGACACCCTCGACCGCAACGATGAGGAGGTGGAGGAAGAAGTAAATTCTCCTAATGAAGAAGAAGATCCAAAAGACAACTTGTTAAACATATTGTCTAAGATGAAGGGTAGGTCTAATATGTAGGTATCTACCTACTCAGGGTGTCTAAACCCTAAAGAGTTAATAAACTATATCAAAGAGATGGAGAAATATTTTGATATGCAACAGATGGAAGACCCCAAAAGGGTGAAGGTTGCATATTTCTAGCTGAAGGGACATGCCTCATTGTGGTGGGACAATGTATAGTCTGACAAAGTGAATAAGGGAAAAGACAAGGTGAATACTTAGGACATGATGGTCGCCAAGTTGAAGGACAAGTTCCTCCCCACTGACTACATGATTTCTCTGTTTAGGAAGATCTAAAAATTGAGACAAAAGGAGTTGAATGTTAAGGAATTCACTGAGGAATTCTATCGACTGTCTATTAGGTCGAGACAGATCGACGAAGGAGAAGAGGAAGTCGTTAGGTATGTAAACAACCTGAAATATGTTATTCAGAATGAGTTAATCCTGTCAAGGTTCAGGATGGATAGAGAATCCTATCAGCTAGCTCTAGAGACAAAGGAGATTTTGTCCATGAAGAATTCGAAAATCGGGGGAATCCAATGGCTCAAAGTTAGAAGTTTGTGTTCACCAAAGGCCAGACCAGTGGGTCATGAAAGGAAGAGAATCGTGATGAATGACAAGGATAATGTGTGGCCAGCGAGAGTGCACCTCAACACCGAAGGGGAGATGAGAATAATAGAAGTCGAGGCATGAACACTCGAAGAGGAATATTAAGAGGAAGACATGCAGACAAACCCAAAGTCACCTACTATAAGTGTCGAGCACTGGGACACAAGGCATATGAGTGCCTAGAAAATCTACATACCATGAGTCAATAAGAGACCAGCAGTCGGGAAGTAGACGATGAGACCGGTCCAACTATGTAGGGAATTTCAACATAGGTCACATCGGAAGGAGGTCGAAACTTGATGACCCAACGAGCATTGTTGCAACAAGCGCAACGGGACGAGGGGGATTTGACCTAGGGGAAGTACCTTTTTCAGACAAAAGTGAAAATTTGGGATAGATGTTATATGACCATCGTCAATGAAGGTATCACAGAGAACCTAGTCTCGACAGAGATAATTGACAAGCTGGGTCTGAAGTGTAGACCGCACCCAAATTCTTATAGGGTATCATGGTTAAAAAAGGGTCACTGTGTTAGTGTGACACAACAATGTCTGATCAATTTTAAAATTGGCAGGTTACATGACAATATATTATGTGATGTGATTCTGATGGATGCATATTACATGGTGTTGGGATGACCATGGAAATATGATGGAACATAGTATATCACGGTCACATAAACACAATAACACTCAAGAAAGACACCAAATATTTTGACATATTCACTTCGTCGAGGAGAAAAATAGCTAGGAAAGAAGAGTGGGTATTGGGAAAAGAGAGTTCTAATGTGTTCAACTAAGGTATTCCTAAAAGAAGAAAAGAAGCAACAATACTACTTCATAGCCATGTTCCCAAAGTTTTGATTGTCGAAAGGTAGACTGAGAAAATCCCGACAGTAGTCGGAGAAGTGTTGTCGGAGTTTAAATGCATAATGGTCTATTAGAGGTTGAGAGGGTTGTCACCGGCAAGGATTATTTCACATCAAATCGACTTGATTCCAGGGTTGAGTCTGTCAAACAAGGAACTATATCAAATTATTCTGATGGATAATGTTGATTTGAACCGACAGGTCCATAAGTTATTGGATAGAGGAATGATTAGAGAAATCCTAAGTTTGTGTGCAGTACCATTTGTACTAGCACCCAAGAAAGGAGGGGAATGGAGGGTGTGCACCGATTCAAGGGCCATCATTACGATGGAGATCAAGTACAAGTTTTAATTTTCGAGAATAAATGACTTGATCGACTGCTTAAGTGGAGAGACATACTTCACCAATATCGACTTGAAGAGTGGATACCACCAAATATGAGTTATGGAAGGTGATGAATGGAAGACAACATTCAAGACGAAGCAGGGACTATATGAATGGTTTGTTATGTCGTTTGAGCTAACTAATGTACCCAATACGTTCATGAGGCTGATGAACAAAGTGATGAAACCATTATTGGCGAAGTTTATCATGTTGTATCTTAACGACATATTAATTTTCAGTAAGACAAGGTAATAACACTTGTCACATATTCACCAAGTCCTGTATAGGTTAAGCAAAGAAAGGTTGTTGGTTAAATTGCAGAAGTGTTCCTTCATGCAAAAAGAGTTACTATATCTTAGTAGGATTCATCATTTCCAAGTAAGGGATAAAGATGGATCTAGAGAAGGTAAGGGTAAGTTTAGAGTGGCCCGAGTTGACGATTGCCACTGGGGTGAGAATTTTTCATGGACTTACCAGTTTTTACCATAACTTTATCTGAGATTTTAGTCGAGTACGTGCACTACTGATGAAGTGCATAAAAAGGGGAGAGAACAAGGGGATAGAAGGTGCCCGATGATCATTTGATAAGATGAAGAAAAATGTGACAAATATTCTAGTATTAACTCTCCCAGATTTCAACAAGGTATTTCAAGTCGACTACGACGTGAGCGGGTTAGCGATTGGAGTAGTGTTAAGCCAAGAGAGATGAACAATTTCATCCTTCAACAAGACACTGGATGACACCAAGCATAAATATTCGATCTATGATCAATATTTTTATGCCATTATATAGGCATTGAAGAAGTGGAGACATTACTTTCCTCCCAAATAATTTGTGTTGTTTATAGACCACCAAGCTTTGAGGTATTTGAATACTCAGACGAAATTGAATCAAAGATAAATGAAGTGGGTTTAGTTATTGCAGAGTTACACTTTTGTATTGAAACACAAGTTGGGAAAGGCTAACAAGGTAGCTAACACATTAAGCCGAAGAGTCATATTATTGGAAACAACTATTCGTCAGTCAACAGGGTTAGAGTCGTTGAATTCCGACTATGAAGTCAACGAGGGTTTTTCCAATTCTTGGAAGGTGTCGAAGGAACTATCACGGGGACTTCACTTAGTGAAAATCTCACATAGCACGTGTGATCGCGGGATATTAAAGAATACCCTTAATTTCCAGAGATATTGACCCAAACTCTTTTTGTTGAAACCCCCTCCAAATACTTAAAACCTCCTCCCCACCCCTTTTTATACCTCAATCCTTATAAACCACCCTACCCACCCCCACCTTAAACCCCTTATCCCCCCTAATACCTACAATATATTGGTTCAATTTTTAATAATTTTAAAACCCACAATATGAACTAACGTGATAGGATATTGGTCAAGAAGTGAAGCCCCCATGGGAACTATGGAGTGGCGACAGAACTCCATACTTGGATTAATTCATTAAAGAGGGATATTTTTTCAAGGGGCATCATTTATGCATCCCAAGAGGATCAGTAAGGGATAACTTAATCAAGGAATTGCATAGTGTAGGACTTGGAGGACACTTTGGCATCGATAAAACCAAAGTGTTGATCCAAGAGAAGTGTGTTATGCAACCAAGTCCCAGATATAGCATAAAAAGAGAATAAATAGAAAATAAGAGAGTAATCCACGCCTAAAAGATGAATAGTAGAGATAAATATCAATCCTCTTCGAGGGAGGAACTTCCTTACATAATGTACTAAGTACACAAGACAAGACAAGATGATATGATGACTAAAATGAGAATATCTCCTTCCTATATATAGGAGATAAAGGTGTACAATAACATCTAATAAACCCACTAATAGACCCAAGCCTACATAAATAATATGTAATGCACCACAATATAGGGGGTAATGCGCCACACTATATGGTGTAATGTTTCATCATTAAGTGCTTAACATGCCCCTTCCTTTCAAAAAGTGTTGTCCTCAATGCTGAAGTAGTTTCAGATGTTGTTGTATAAACACTTCATCTTCCCATGTTGAATATTATGTGGGTAAGTTCTTCCATTTAATTATATACTCTAAAACTCATCGATTTTGAAGCTATCTAGTTCATATTTTAGTCAATTCTTCGGGCTCCGAGATTATTTTTCCTTCCTCATCGAGTCTGGTAACATCGTTTGAACTGGTAGCTTGTCACCAATTACCTTCTTTAAACAAGAAACATGGAAACTTGATGGACTCTTGAAGACACATGTAGTTCCAATTTGTAGGCCATACTACCAATGTTTTGTAACACCTTGTAGAGACCGTCGTATTTAGGTGATAATTTATTATCCTTCTTGGTGTTCTTCAGGGGCATCTGTTTGTATGGTTGTAGTCTTAAAAACACCCAATCCCCAACATTAAAGCTCTATTCACTACGGTGTTGATCTTCTTGTTGTTTGATTCGATTTTGTACTAGATTCAGGTTGTCCTTTAAAAGTTGAAGAACTTGTTGTTGATGCTCCATGTGGTCTTCCATTGCTTGAACCTTAGAGTTTCTTAGTGAAGATGTGATGGATGGTGGATGGTAGCCATACAATGCCATAAATGGGGTCATTTTTTATGATGTATGGAAGGAAGTATTATACCACCATTCTTCAAAGGGTAACCACTTGACCCATCCTATTTGTTTATCAGCTGCAAAACATCGAAGATACCCTTCCAAACATTTGTTTACTATCTTTGTGTGTCCATCATATTGAGGTTGATAAGATGAGCTATGAGCTAGTTGAGTACCCAAACAAGAAAATAATTTAGTCCAAAATTTTCCAGTGAAAATGAAATCCCTCTCACTTACTATAATATTTGGAGTACCATGTAGTTTTTTTAGTGTCTCCATAAAAGAATTGGCGATTGTGCTTGCTTTGAATGGGTGAGATAGTGCACAGAAGTGTGCATATTTAGTAAGTCTATCAACAACCACCATGATGAAACTCTTTTCTTCAGACTTTGGTAAACCTGTGATAAAATCCATTGAGACTTTTGTTCACCTTTGGGTTGGAATGGAAAGTGGTTGTAGGAGACCAAGGGTCGCTAATTGTTTCCACTTTATTTTGTTGGAAAACCAAGCATTCTGCCACAAATTTTTGAACGTCAGTTTTAAGATCATCCCCCAAAAAATATTTCTTTACCCCGTGGTAGGTTTTTTAGAAACCTAAGTTCCCTCCTATTAGTGAAGAGTGGAATTTAGAAAGTACCCTTTTCTTGAGCTGGGAACTCTTACCAATATAAAAGCGATCCTTGTACCATAGCAATTCATGTTTCCACCTAAATGTATTAGAGGCACTGGGATCTTGCTGCAGCTTTTGAATAAATGACCATATTTTTTTTTCATTTTTCCATTCGTCCATTGCTTCGGCTATCCAATCTGGTTGGATGATTGAAATAACATAGAGTAATGTTTCAACATCCTCATCTTTCCTAGAGAGTGCATCTGCGACAAAAATTTTCTTCCCTTTTTTGTAGATGATTTCAAAGTCATATCCCAACATATTTGTTACCCATTTTTGTTTCTCTTCTAAAATAACCTTTGTTCCAAGAAGTATTTAAGGCTATCATGATCAGTTTCAACCTTTAAATGTCTCCCTATAAGGTAGGGGCGCATTTGCTTCAAGGCATGTAGTATTGCAAACATTTCCTTCTCATAAATGGGTTTTTTTAAGTTCTTTCCCTTGATTGGACGAGGTGTGAAGGAAATAGGGTGTCCTTCTTACATTACTACAACTCCAATTACATTTCCTAAAGCATCACATTTTACAATAAAGTTTTTGTGAAGTCTGGTGTCGCCAAAACAGGAGATTTACACATGGCCTCTTTGAGTTGTTGAAAGTCTTGATTTGCCTCTAGAGTCCAAGAAAATGCATCTTTCTTCGGTAACGATGTTAGAGGAGCTTCTATTCTTCCATATTTTTGAACAAACTTGCGGTAGTACCCTGTCAAACCTAAGAATCCTCGAATATTATTCAAGGTTTTGGGAATTTTCCAGTCCATCATGGATTTAATTTTTTTAGGGTCTACCTTGACACCTTCATGAGATACAATATGATCCAAATACTCTACCTCCTTTAGCCCAAAGAAGCATTTTGAGGGTTTTGCATACAATTCTTTCTCCTTTGGTAGTTGTAGTACCCTGTTAACATGTGGAACATGTTCTTCCCAAGACTTGCTATAGATTAGTATATCATCAAAGAATACCAACACAAATTTTCTAAGGAAAGGCTTGAATATCGAATTCATCAAACCTTGAAATGTGGAAGGTTCATTTGTTAGACCAAATGGCATGACAAAAAATTCATTGTGACCTTCATGAGTTATGAATGTTTTTTTGGGGATGTCTTCATCCTTCATTCGAATCTGATGATACCCATAATGAAGATCCAACTTTGGGAAGACAACTGCTCCATGTAATTCATATAACAATTCAATAATGGAAGGAGTGGGAAACTTATCTTTAATGGTGATCTTTTTGAGCTTTCTATAATCAGAACACATATGCCATGATCCATCTAGCTTGCGTACCATTACCACTGGTGCAGAGTAAGAACTTTGGCTAGGGATAATTATGCCAGCCTCTAACATTTCATCCACTATACGCTCAATTTCACTCTTTTGTCTATAGGGATATCTGTAAGGTATCGTGTTAGGAGGAACGCTGATTGGAATTAAGCAGATATCATGATCAAAGTCACGAATAGGTGGAAGACGTTTGGGAATATATTCAAATACCTTGGAATGCTTATTAATGACCCTTTGGAGATCTGGGGAGAGAGGGAATTTTGAGGTTTTAACATCTAATGATTATAATTGTGAAACTATACCTTGATGTCCCTTTTTTAACAACTTTGTCATACCATTAGAGCTTATCACCTTGCTTGGTTTTCCTTTGATACCATTTAACTCATATTATTTACCTTCCCATGAAAATTTCATGAAAAGTTTTTGAAAATTAAAATCCACTATTCCCAATGATTGTAACCATTGGACACCCAAGACAACATCAACACGACCCATTGGGATAGAAATAATTGGACTATTCAATACACATTCCCCCATAGATAGATTGATATTATGGCATTTCCATGAGCAATTTATAGTTCCTCCACCTGCAATAATTACTTGAAATTATGGTGCTTGAAAAACAAAGCAATTAAGAACTTTGGCTAATTTATTGTGAATGAAATTATGAGTGCTACCAAAATCAATCAACACGGTTACCTTCTTATTTTTTGTGTATCCTTCTATCTTGAGAGTTTTATAAGTGCTAATTCCATCCAATGCATGACAAGATACGGTGGGAGTAATTTCTTTTGAAGTCGCCTCGTCTTGAGATGCTTCCTCTTCATTTGGTTCTTCCTCTTCATAATCTATGTAGAATAATTTCTTCTCGTTGCACTTATGTACCTTACTATACTTACTGTCACAATTAAAGCATAATAATTTTTCTCTTCTTTCACCTAGTTGTTGGGGTGTAAAACTTTGTGGTGGTTTAGAAGAAGGAGCATTATTTTCTCTATATGTGTTGGATAAGGCCTTTCTAGTAGTCATTGCCAAATTTTTATTTTCAAGCTTCCTTTCCATCATGAAAGCCTTCTCTAGTGATGATGGTTCAAACATACGCACCTCATGTTGAATGTTATCTTTCAAGGTTCCAATAAAGAGATCTAACAAATTATCTTCTAAAATATTCTTCACTCTAAGACTTCGCTGCTGAAATTGCTTGATGTGATCTGTATCTAAACCTTTTTGCTTTAGATTTACCAACTGATTGAAGAAGGTGTTGCTATTTATATCCCCATAATGTGCAATCAATTCTTCGGTGAATATAGACCAAGAGATAATAAACTCCTTTTTATAGTTACAAATCCATTGGTACCATACAAACTAATCGGGTTCTAAATACAAGGATGCAATAGTTACCTTTTGCATAATGGGCACCTGGTGTAGATCAAAGAATTGCTCAATCTGAAAAATCCACTTGTTTGGATCCTTGCCATCAAACTTTTGCATGTCAATCTTGGGGATAAAGTAGTTTCTTGGAATTTAATTGAACCTATGATGTTGTAGTGAATCATCAAATTTTAAGGACTCCAAATTCCTACTCTCCAATTGTTTTTCAATTTTCTCCAGACGTGACTGGAATAAGTCATCTTGTTCCTCCTTATCCTCTCCTTGAGTAGATAATTGAGGAATAAAGTTGTGTTTGATATCTTTGATAAACTCTTTCAAGTCTCGAATATATTATTTATTAGCCATCCCTTTGATATCCTCTTTAGTAGCCATCTTCTTTTCCAATTTAGCAAAGTCCTCAATTTTCACATTTCCTTTAATCATACCTTCCAACTTGGACACTCTAAAAGAAATGTCTTCCATCTCCTTGTATGTCGGGGATGAATACTCTGGGGGATTGAGTGGAGTGTGATTCTTTCCACTTCCTTTTTGTGGAATTTTTAACAATATCACAACCTAGGGTTTACCACAAATATATCATTCTACTAAAAGCTATTCAAATGAAAAATGGCATACATTTTTCAATCCCTGATCGGGATACTGTTTTAGGGACGACTTGTAATTGAGTTAAAATATGAATTGAGACTCCTATGAGTATGAAAATTAGGTATGTGTTACCTTGATCTTTCCTCTTTCCAATTCCTCAGGTCCAACCTAATTTGGATGAGCCAACAAAAAGTTATTGCAAATATACCAAAGCTTCTTATTTTTTGCCTATCCAAAAGAGTGAAATTGTACTATCTGCCACATGTCCACTGTTTTGTTTTTGTATCTGAGACTTATACCATGGATACCCTAGTTCATATTCTTTCATATGCAACTGGTCTCACTCCATTTTGGATCTCGTATTCCTTGGATATGACCTTTTTCCCAAGAACACATGTTTTAGACTAGCTGTAGGACTAGTAAAAAACCCTATATTTATCTGCAATTATCTCCAAAACTATAATGTATCAGGATCTGAAGTTTTTACTAGGGATAGTTCGAACTATTTTGGAAGTGGGTTTTTAACCTTAATTTCTGATTCCTTGTAGAAAATTTTTATATCTATAGTGCAATGATGCCTCATTTTGTAGAAGCCGGTCCCGAGGAAAGAGCTCTGATACCAAATGTTATGCAACCAAGTCCCAGATATAGAATAAAAAGAGTAGAAATAGAGAATAAGAGAGTTACAAGCCTTAAAAATGAATAGAAGAGATAAATATCAATCCTCTTTGAGGGAGGAACCTCCTTACACAATGTACTAAGTACACACGACAAGATAAGATGATATGATGACTAAAATAAGAATATATCCTTCCTATATACAAGAGATAAAGGTGTACACTAACATCTAATAAACCCACTAATAGACCCAAGCCTACATAAATAATATGTAATGCACCACAATATAGGGGGTAATGCGCCACACTATATGGTGCAATGTGTCATCATTAGGGGATTAACAAAGTATTATTAGCCAGCACTGACAACAAATGTGAAGAAATTGATCGGGTATTGTAGAGCATGCCAGCATGCCAAAGGAAGAAGTCAGAATAGAGATTTATATGAACCATTTCCAGTGTCGACTGCCACATGGGAGGGCATCAGCATGAATTTTATGTTAGGATTTATGAAGCATTAGAGGATTTTTGAGGTCTAAAATGGGCCTCCTAAGGAAAACAATAAAATAATAGTTAAAATAAGAAAATAATATTTATTTATTTCGGAGGAAGAAAGAAAAAAAATACTTTTTCATCATCACATTTTTTGAGGTATTTTTTATTTTTGGGGAAGCGGGGTCCATAAAAATTATGCAGTGTGGGTACTTGTTGGATGCGAATTAAATTCCGCATCCAACGAGTCCTCCCACTCGAAATTTGAGTAAAAACACAACTTGGAGATATGTTGAAAATACGAACGAAAAGTAGTTTTTTTATGACAAATATGTCAAGTCAACCATTATGGTTGAATCATCTTATCGAAATTCTATTGGTTCTTGAATTCCAACTCACAAGAATTTATTGTTGGCTCGTTTTCTTATAAGGCCCATTTTAGACCCCAAATTTCCTCTAATGACACAACAAGGTAACAACTCCATCTTTGTGGTAGTCGACAACTTTTTAAATATGAGACACTTTATTTCGTGTCAAAAGACAAGTGATTCCACAAGTATTGTTGTTCTATTTTTCAAGGAAGTTGTTAGATTGCATGGGTTGCTGAAGAGTATCACTTCAGATAGAGATACCAAATTTATTGATCATTTCTGGAGAGCCTTGTGGAAGAAACTTGACACGAGATTGCAATTCAGTTATGCATACCATATGCAGACTAATGGGAAGACTGAACTCATAAACAAGAGCTTGGAAAACCTATTGCAATGTTCAACTATTGATCGACCAAAGCAGTGGGAGAATGTGTAGGTGCAAATGGAGTTCACGTAAAATAATTCAGTGAATAGATTGACGAAAATGAGTCCAATACAAATCATGCAAGGGAGAAGTTTGCATGGAGTAGCCAACTTAGAAGAAATGTCGACATGAACACAGAAGAGTGCATATACAAAATGATTTTCTAACCACAAGAAATAAGTGCACAACAAAGTGAAATGACTGCTTGAGAAAACCAACGTGGCATACAATTTGAGAGTTGATTGGATGAGAGAGATGCATTCGTTTGTAGAAGGATACTTATTCTACGCACACCTGAGGAAGGAAAGGTTCCCTAGAGGAACACATAATAATTTGAAGCTAAAAAATATTGGTCCGTGTAAGATCCTGAGAAATATTTTAGACAATGCTTATGAGTTGGAATTTCCCGAAGATTTGGGCATAGCTCTGACATTCAATGTTTTCGACTTGTATAAGTTTGAAGAAGGGTCAATGAGCAAGAGTGAAATATGTGTAGACTGGAAGGGGTAGATACCAGTGCTTTTAATGGAAGAGGTCATGGAAATATTCGACAAGCGTGAAATCTGGAGGATGAGAATTTAGAAGAAGAAAGAATATTTGGTTTGATGGAAGGAAATGGACCTGGTAGATGTGATGTGAATTTCTGGATAGAAGCTCGAGGAAATACAAAACCATAGGAGTAGTTCTTTTCAACCCTGGGAGGTTGATGTAGGGGCATCCAAGCCCAAAGACACCAGTCAAATATAAACATCTAGCGATGTTGGAAGGACTATCAATGACCTTCAAAGGAATGGGAAAGAGTTGACAAGATATTAGGAGAGTCGTGAAGAATTTCAACCAGTTGCATTCGATGACAGACGACGATAGAAAAAAGAAAAGGGTAGAAGCTTAGTCACACGAGCCAAAAAAGAAGCATAGATAGGTTGAATATGACCAGAAGGACAAGGAATTTCTAAGTTAATCTAACAACGATGATGGATATAATAGTCGACGGTTAGCCAAGATCCCGAGGAATGGAAACATTAGAGTAGTTGGAACAGTTGAAGAATAATTATGGTAGTTGTTGCAGGAGTCTAGGTGGAAAATATGCAGAAGGAAGCCACATGAAGTATTTAATGAAGTATGGCAGTGCTTGGGAGCAAGTGAAGCTTCTAGAAGATGATTTGAATGGAACTTGCAGCCATGAACCAATATAAAATCCAATTTTCTATTCATACTAAGCTGTGATTGACCCTAGTGTAAGAATCGTTGTTAAGGATGTAGAATTCCATCATACATGTGTACTGATGAATATTGTCGTATAAATCTGATGTCCATGTCGACTTATCAAAACATAGTCTCATTATGTAATTTCCTCTTGTAAAGAGATTGTTGTAATTTAATTGAAATCCATAATTCTTGGAAAAACCTTGTGTGTGTGTGTGTGTGTGCTTGTGTCTGTTTCATTTCCATTACGGTACATTGATCTACAAGCCACTCTTTGGTGGTGTCTATGTCACTAGAAATTAAATTATACAAAGGGATGGAATTTAGTTTATTAAATTGGGTTATTTTATGAATTTTATTGGCATTTTTATTAATGTTATATGTTGATATCATCTTTGAGCTAAAGAGTCTAGAAGCATTGGCAATAAATGAATATCATAATTGTAGTACCCGTTTTGATTACGTTGCAAGTAGCATTGACTGCACTAGAAGTCACATTCATTAGTGCATTTGATAGCATTTTCCCTTGTGTTTTATCTTGATATAGGAGGCTATTGCTAGGTTGGATTATTGATATTTCTATTATCATTTTAGTGTTTGGATGGTATTCTTCTTTGATATTGTTAAAAACCTAATTTTGCTCCTTTACTTTGTAACGAGCATTATCATCTTTACACATCACTTTGGGCAAAATTAGTCTCATTTCCATCATTTCTATCACCATATGACCTCTACATTATCAATAAAATCCGATCCATTTCCTAAATTTGACCATTAAACCAACGCAAGCTTTTCTCTCAATATTCCCCATGCAGTATGCACTAAAATCCTCAAAAATTGTATCATGGTCCCAAAACAAAAGTTATCTCAATTCGCTCATTGATGTTATATTCCTTCTAAAGTGATGTAGTCACGTAATGTGGGCACCGCCGATTCATGATTTCTAAAAATAATCTTTGATACAGTCTTCATTTTTTTTCATGTGGTTCACATTCTCGAGAATAGAGGTTGGGGCTCGCTACATCCATAGTAATAATTCTAGGGTGGGCACCCGAAAGGGCCTTGCCCTATCGGCTCTAGTTTTTTTAGCCTAATCTCAAAGGAACCAAAGAGTTGGATTCATGATCATTGAACCTCTAACCTCAATATCAAACGATCTTTAGATTCAGACTCCATCCAGCTAAGCTACCCCTCGGGGCTTAATATGGTCTTCAATACATATCATTATCTCACTTTACCAATACAATGAGATTTTTTACATTGGATCTAGATCTAAGATATATCCATATGTCTCTCTATAAATAAATTCCTTAACATTATCCATCACACCAAAAAAGAAAAACAAGGTTATACTGCCCAATTCCTACTTGAGAGAAAACCAATTAATGTGTCCCTTATTTCTATCATATAGAAACTCATTTTATATCATGTAAATATTGGAATGGATCACACAAGGAGACTAAAATCCCTCCTTTGGATTAGTTGTTGAGTCCACCTTCTTCAATCAACTATCATCAAGGTGCACGTAAATATTTGTATTTCCCCATTTTTAAATCAATAAAATACTCATATGTTTTACAATATGTTATGTGTATATTGTTTTGGTTTTTTGCTTTGCATAAGACTATAATGTACACTAGTTTTTGTCTCTTAGAGATTGCGTCTTTTGATCTAGTACTTAAACAACACAACCTTTAAGCAAGTGAATTTTGTTACAAGTTGGTGCTAAAATATCGGCACTTGAATGGTGACCATAGTGGAAATGAAACCCTCATTTCAACATTGGTTATAAGATTCATTTGGTGGTGGTTTAGTTTCCTCACTTGTTAATATGTTTTATTGTTGTTGTATCCTTCACTTTTAGGACACTTGGGCAAGAAATCCTTCCTTTTTGCCTCGACCATGGGTTGTTTTTAAGTTTTTTTTTGTTTCTTGAGCTTGGTCATTACACTTTTTCTATTGTAAGGTGTGTGGCCATAGTTATCCTTAGGAACCATGCAGTGCCATAGATAGCCTCGAATTTTCTATGTACTGTCCTAATTTTAGAAATTTTCTCTCATGGCTCGATTTTGGAATTTCCCCTGATTTGTAGCTTGGCCCTCATGTTGGTTTGCTACCGTATCTTAATTGTATGTTAAATATCGCCTATTTTAGACCTTGTAGGTAGGGAGCAAGTTTCAAATATGTAGTACTTGTTGTCTTTAGCATCCCTATTTGGAAAATTTATCATGTTTTGTATTAGTTATGTTATTCTCAAGATTTGAGGTTAAGGATAGGTATTTCTTTTGGTTTGCAAAAAATCTCGTTGGTATATATTATTTAAGTGATTATTTTCCTTTTGTTAGACTTCATCTATTATGTTTGCAAATCATAGTGTGTAGCTTGTATGTTTTATTTTCATGTTCTATCTTTCAAGTCCTTTAATTTATTTGTTGGTTAGCCTTAAAATGTTTAGATACAAGATATATTAAGAAAAACATTCTTTTGCTTCCTAATTTTTATCATTAACTTTTCTCTTGCACTTCATTTTAAATAATCGTGCTAATCATTTTCTAGTTTATCCTTGAAACTTTGGGTTGGAAAAGTTTGAAAGTGTGTTTTTTATAAGTTTGGAACAATTTTCCTTATTTTTTAAAGAAAAAGCTAACAATTTTCTTAATAGTTAACATTAATTATTTTCAAACTAATTTGCACTTCTTTTACTTAGGATTAGTTTAAGCAAACTCTTGCTCTATTGTGCACATGTTTCACTCCTCAAGTAAATAGTAGGTTCATGAAACCAAGTCCAACCCTAAAATTAACAGCTAATTAAACCAAATAAAATCCCTCACTTGTGGGTCAAAATAATATTTTATTTAAGCTAAGGTTGTGGGGATATGCAAGAAAATAATTCTCCACAATTGTTTACATCTAAGACATAGTTTTTGTCCCTAAAGGTGCTTATAAAAGTAAATTCTATCGTATATTATTCAAAACCTATTTGGAAATAGACACACTCTTTTGAGTGGATAATGCCAAGGTTGAGACTAGAGGTTTCATTGAGACTCCTAGATATTTCTTATTGAAGATCCCTCGACCATTTGTTTTTCACTTGAAGGAAAGGTAAATTGTTGCACGTAACCATTATCTAGGATTCTACATTGATATGTCTCATAAGAGGGAGAACACTTGAGATAACTAATTGTTGACCGACTAGAGTTACTCCTATTGTCCTTTACTATAAATATATCATCCTTATCTTCATTCACTCTATTTATGGACACCATCTCCCATCAATTTGAGTGTTTGGAAGACCCTTGTTTGACCCTTCATTCTCTCCCATTAGTGATATACTCTCCCACTTACTGATGAAACTTTGAAAGAGTACTTTGTTTTATTTTCACATCATTTTGAATATCTCTATCTTTAGGAATAAAGAGTCTTTTTGTTTCTAAGGTGACATTTTATTATATTAGTTATTTAATTGGTTGGAACACTTTTCCACCCACATTTCACTTTATTCTAGTTTAAGAACTTGCTAGGATTATTGGTAATTTATTATGCACCTTTCATTAATATTCTTAGACTTGTTGTTTAAGATATTTCACAATACTTGGTCAATCTTTTTTCTCAATATCCATTAGAAAATTTTGAATACATAAGGACCTTCAAGCTACTTTTCTAATCCTCATTCATATTATTTCTCTTTCTCAACATTTGAGAATCGAATGAAACCAACCTCTATCATTGTCTGATTCTTCTTCAACTTCTTCAACTTCATCATATTCAATCTCTTCATAATCAAGTTCACCTTCATCATCATCTAGAGCCTCTAACCCCTTGGTAGGTTTAATTTCCAATATGTTTGGAACCGACCCCAATACCAATAAAAATCACAATACCAATCTAAACACCAACACCCCTCGCAACTTGATCTCCATTCATGACCAATTTAAGTATCCATAATTTGACTAGGATTATGAACGATCTTATCCAACATGATCCTACACGTCTTCCTATGCCCACTAAGATGCCCTCTAGCGTCCTAAAGTTTGAAGGTTGGGATAGGTAGTTCCCCTTCAATCACATCATGTATTTTCAAATATGTTTCTCATGTAACAATGTTGTCAATGATTCTCTTTGATTTTGTTTGTTTCAATGCAATTTCACTAGAGTTGCAGTGAAATGTTACATGGAACAATCCATAATGATACACCCTCATTTTGTGTCTCTAGCATCATATTTCCTTACATTTTTTTAGTTACTCATTAGATATGATGAAAAAGTTGAAATTATTCTATCATTTCATCAAAACACCGTTACCCATATCACATACCACATCCATGAGTGGTGTAGAAGAAGGGGCCTTTATAAAATTGAACTTGATGATTATCTCTTTATCAATTGATTTCTGAATCTCTCCTCCATGACATAGAAAAAGGATGTCACATCGAAATGATCACAAACCAAAGAAGAATCCATTTTGAAGGTTGAGCGACATAACAAAATCTACGCTCAATCAGGGAATTTACACTCAACCATTCATATTGCCTTGCAATTTTATTTATTTCATAGAAATCATATGGGGGAATCCCATTCAACAAATGACTACATGATTGGTTCTATGATTTCAACCAAGGGCCACCCCTTAGTGGCAACAACATGTATGAAAATAATTATGGTGGTGAGCACCCCACTTTCAATCTATCTCCCTATGGGAAAACCCATATGCCCTAGTATTGTTATGATCAGTGATGTAACATAGTTACTAAAGTGACAAGAATTATAACCTCAAAATGAGATATCAAGCTTTAAAACCCCATTTTTTGGATAAGAATAAACATAAAATAGAACCTTGAATCGAAAATAGGTGCTACTAGTAGCATGTTTTCTTTTTCAAGGTTAAAATTACTAGTTTTCCTCTATGGCCTTAATTCCTTGTTGAGTTGCAAACATAAGATTTAAAATCGACTCTTGAATCGAAAATTGGTTCTCCCAATATCACATTCCTATTTGGGGGGTTAAAATTACAATTGTATTGAAATATTGACCTTGAAACCTATTTGTTTCAAACAAAATTATATAAGAAATTGTAAAAAACAAAACATTAAAAAAAACAAATTATACAAAAAAAGGGAAACAAAAAGTATGTCAAAATGGGTACTGGGGGAGATTTTAGGAATCACCCCTCCCTCCCTAGGCCCCTTTCCTAGTCCCTCTAACCCCTCTCTCCTCCCCCTCTGTCCCTCCTCAACCCCTCTCGGGTTTTCCTACAAGTTTTTTCCTATAGGGGGTCACGAGAGGGTGTGTGGGAGGGGGAGAGTGGATAGGTGGGGTAATTCCTTTCCCTCCCAAAACTCTCTATAAGAGTCACCACATGTGATTTTCTATAGGTATTGTTATAGTTTAACCTTTTTCACAAGCCACCACCTATAGGGATCGATGGGAGTGGGGGAAGAGCGCTAAAAGGAGAGGGGTGGGGAGAGTGGGAGGGATAGGCAGAGATGGTTGGGGAGGGAGGGGATGGTTCTAGGAATACCCCAAGAGAGAAAGACAACTATTGTTTCCCTTATTTCTATCATATAGGAATTCATTTTATATCATCTAGATACTGGAGTGAATCACACAAGGAAACAAAGAACCTTCCCTCAAGGTAGTTGTGGAATCAATCTTCTGAATCAAATATCACCAAGGTGCATGTAATTTTTCTTGTTTATGACTTTTTAAATCAATAAAATACTCACATTCTTTACAATATGTTGAGTGTAATGTCCTTGGTTTAGTTTCTTTACTTTACATAAGATAAAGTAGGGTAAAGTTTCCTTTATTTCTTATCTCTTAGGGCTTGCACATTTTGGTCTGGTACTTAGACAACACAACTTGTAAGAAAGTGGATTTTGGTACATGTTGGTTCTCAAACACCAACACCATCTATTTATGGTACATATGAGCTCGTGTTTGTCCTTTCTTCATAAATATAGTTATGTTTCCTCTATGGTCATGGTGGGCATGATGCTTGTAATTGTAACAAGTAACCATTCCTTCTATGAGGTAGATTTACTTATAACTATAATTTTCAATGAGTTTGATAGAATTACCTTTGTAATTTTTCTTTGTCTAGTAGACTGTTGTTGATTTTTCTTGTTGCCATTTCCATTATTGTTATAATTTTTAATGGGGCTTTGGTGTGCTAGATTTTGCATTTGGTGTTCTTTGATCTACTTCAAGAGTCTAGCTATGGTCACTCTATGGGGAAAGGTGGGCATGGTAGTGTTGATTCCAGGAAAAATCCCAGGTACCGACAGTAGGGATTCTCCCCGATAAAGAATACCAATTAGATCATCCACCGTTTGGTGTGGTAAATCCGTTCGATTTACAGTCCTGACTACTGTAGATTATTTTGTTTAAATATTTTACTTGTTATGACCCTGTCCACCATTTATATGATTTTATTATTTAAAGGATGAAATGAAGATGCCTAAGCTAAATGTAGATCTATTCTAAATCTAAAACTAATCTATTCTATCCCTGCATGGAGCAAATTTACAGTTCAGAGTAATATACTCCAAGGTTCATATAAGTCTAACAGATAGGTGTTCCAACACAATAATCACATTCACAGTAGGAAGACTACTATAGGTAGCTCTGATATAATTAAACCATTTATTACCCTGTCATTACACAGACATTTATATAGACAACAAATCATTCATGACCAAAGTAATAGTTTTAGGAGGTTAGAACAATCTCACTATATGATGTACAGAAGCAAGAATAAATAGTTCTACAGTATGCATTCCACACATTTCGAGTAAATATCTGTGCAAGCCTTTGTTCTAGCAAAAATATCCTTCTTATTAGCAAAGACTTAGCTCTTTTACAAAATAGCCCAACATTCTTTTCATCGGCCAAGATTCCTTTCTATGGTGCTCTACACCCCTATTTATACTATCTCTATCTGTCACCCCAGAGATTCCCAATCTTCTTATTCTCCCACCCGGATGAATACAAACAGTTTCATAAAACAAACAAAATAAAAAATTATATGGGCCTTGCCCAGCCGAAAAAACACGTGGCCAAAAGTCCCTCCAGCGCTCAATGAAGAGCGGATTTCAAATATATGAACAACCCAATTTCATAAGGGATTTCGCTCCTGTCTCCCACAATTATCTCCCTTGCTAGTTCAATGGAGAAATGGTTGAAGGATTGTCAGATCTGGATTGATGGTGGACTTCAATTGTCATAGGGGTGATTTCATAAAGTATCGCGCCCGTCACGATTTTCTTCGACCGTGCTAGTTCGCCTAGTGAAATGGCTCACATCCATTGATTTAACTATATCTTCATCTGAACCGTTGGTGACTGTAGGTTCTACTGTATTCCGATGAATCCAAGAATTCATTTCTCCATGCACTTTCAATCTGCAAAATCAACCTCAGTCGTTGATCTAGATCAAACCCTCATTTAAGTCGTTGGAAAATGCAGCCTATATCCAACTCTGCGAATTTTCATTTTGACTTTCTCCATGCTAGTTCATCTCACAGAATTATTTCCAGCCTTTGATCAAAATTATCCTTTAATCTCGGCCATTCAAATTTTAAGCGTCTACCACATTCCGCGGATTTCAATTGTTTATTAATCCATGCATGTTGAATCAATGGAATTTTTATCCGTCGTAGATCTAATTCTTATTATATCTCAACCATTGAAAGATCCATCCCTTTAACCAATTCTGCAGATTTCAAAAGTTATTTTCCACGAGCATGTTGAATCAACAAATTTCACCTCTGCCGTAGATTTGATTCCAATTTGATCTACGACCATTGAAAAGTGTAGGTCCTGCCACATTCCACCAATCTAAGATATTTATTTCTCTTTGCATGTTAAAACAACGGAAATATTCAGGACCATAGATCTTGATCTACCATGAATCTCATCCATCCAGAGGCATAACCTTTACTCAATTTCACAATCACCCATCCTAACTTGGTGAAAAATAATACCTGTGATATAGAAAGAAACATCATGAGAGATATATTTGATCTGGAGACAACAATAATTTTCCAATGATAATGAAACTAATCGTCGTATTTTCAATTGTAAGTTTAATGATATGTGTCAATTATTAAACAGAACAAAAATAATGACTAGCGCCCTGTTAGGCAACCGATTCTACTTAATTTAAGCTTTGAGAAGAAGATTTCCCAGTTTCCCCAATGTTTCATAGCCAAAGGAAAAAGATATTGAACGAATCATATCATCTCAAAGGATGGATCAGGTTTGATTTGATTCGTTAGATCATGCAGCCCCGACAGCTCCTTTCCACTTTCGCCCTTCTAAAAAGCAGAAATCGGGTTCGTCAAATTTTTTCAAGTAAACTTCTATCTTTTCGCTTCTGCCCTTCCGGAAAGCGGATGGCGGGTTCTCCCATTTTTTCAAGGTTAAACGTTAACTTTCTGCTTCCTCCCTTTC
Source organism: Pseudotsuga menziesii (assembly GCA_001517045.1). Classification (NCBI taxonomy): domain Eukaryota; kingdom Viridiplantae; phylum Streptophyta; class Pinopsida; order Pinales; family Pinaceae; genus Pseudotsuga; species Pseudotsuga menziesii. The sequence continues at coordinate 191,719 of LPNX010810694.1, read as the reverse complement.
GGAACCCGGAAATTGGAAAGCAGATTTTCCAACTTTTCATGACCAAAAATTTTCCTTTTCTGCTTTCCACCCTTCTGATTCTTCCTTTTGCTGCGGGATATTTCTGCATCGTTGATCTGTGTGGAAGCTTTCCGAGTTATTGATATGAATTCTGTGGAAAGCAGAAAGATGGAACTTTAACTTTTCGCAACCATATTTTTGTATTTCCACTTCCTTATTTTCCTTTCCCTTCCGGGTGTTGATCTTTTTGGATTCATCCCTAGCCGTCTATCTTGCAGAAAATAGAACACGAGATTCCAACTTTTTGAAGTTAAACTTTGATCTTTTCACTTCCGGTTTTCCTCTTTCACTATTTATTGACCATTTATTTGTGTAGAATCCTACATGACCGTCGGATCTCGAACTGCAGAAAGCGGAAGTCGGGATTATAACTTTTTCGCGACCAAACCTTGATCTTTCTGCTTCCGCTTTTATGCTCTCACTTCTTTCTGGACGGTTGATCTATGTCGGAGTGATTCTCATCCATTGATTTGAAATTGAAAGATGACATTTTATGCAAGGCGTGTTTACGAGGCCTCACCTAAGGATTTTTTTAACAATAATGACACTTCAGGCTTAGGAATATCCTTCTGCTTGAGATTCTAGGAAATACTAGGTATGCAGGGAGGGCTTATCTGAGTTTGGAAACAAGTGGAAAACAAAAATGGAAGGTGGAGCCCTAAAATGTAATTTTTTGGGGGGAAGCAGTTGTAGCAACAAAAATTGGTGACTAGCTGGTGAACACAGATATCTAAAAAAACCTTCTTTGAAAAACAAGATTGCCATATGGTATTGTACTGCGATTTTTCAATGATTACTTAAATGTATTTCCTGAGGCTTCTATAAATCAATTTATTTAGGGATGCAACTTTCAAGTATCCAATTTGATACCATTTCTTTGGGAGTAGGGTAACCAAGAGTTCAGTGTCTTGATAACTCTCCTGGGGCTGGAGTATGAAGTTCATTTTACCTCCTGTCTTTAAGTTGCCACCAGATAAGCCTCCATAATATCGTAATAGAGTAAGACAGATGTATTCATTTGTTCCTCATTCCCATGCTATAAGCATTTTTTTGATGATTTTTTTATGACTAAAAAAGTCTTATGAGTCTTCCTTGATATTTTCTTTTGCTTTGAGAATTTAGTGCAGGTTCTTCCATCCACAATGTCCTTTTTTGTGAGTGACAAATATTTTTTCTCATCATGCTCACGGACGGAGAAGAACCTTGCTGATATTTGTTGTTTTGACAGCCCTTTTGGTCTGATGATTTATTTCTTTAGCATCATTTCTTTAATTGAAGATTGAATGTTTTAGAAAATTGACTTTTCAATCTAAGCCTTTTGGCCTTTTTTATTTGTAGGAATGGGATCATTTTGAATAACCTACATCTATCATACCTACTTCCTTTTTGTGGGTCCATCATGATATGCTTTCTGAGACAGGTATTCATGTGAGAATGGATGAAACCCCAAGATAATACTCTAGACCTCATGAATATTGGTTATTGCACATGGATTATAATGAGTCAAATGTGGGCTTAAAGACTAGCTTCCCTTTCCAGTGTCTGTCAATAGTTAAAGAATATCATCACGATTGAACTTTACCATTTTCTCTTTCCCATAAGCAGTTCCTAACATCCAAAGATTTTGAGTTTAATTAGATGCCTATACTTCCAAGCACCAAAAAATGAGCTAGTGTATTAAAAGAAAACAAACTAAGTCTATGAAATAAGGTAAAACAAACAAGCATAAAAAAACTAGAAAAAAAAACAATTAAAGAAAGTTTATTTATATACAAAGAGTTTCTAGATCCTATGTAAATTAATGTTTGAGACAAAGGCCATTTACAGGAAGGCCTTCTTCCTGTCCTTGTAAATCTTACAATGTGTTCTAGGGCATAACTTTTCAGTTATTAAATAAGGGCCAATCCATTAATGTTGGAACTTTATGTGTTTGCCCTTTTCTACATGCGGATTATCCCATTTCAGAACTAGGTCTCCTACATCAAATTTTCTTGTACCAGATTTTCTTTTGTCAAACCATGTTTTGATGATAATTTGATGTTGATTGAAATTATCTTTAGCCTTTTTCTGTAATTCCTCTAGTTTTATCAAAGTGTCAATTCGTGCTTGTAAAACTTCACTATTGGAACCCCTTGAGGCTTGAGATAACTGCGAATATGGGAGCAAAATGTTTGGGGGAAAAATAACTTATTTTCCATATACCAGAGTATAGGGAGACACTCCTAAGGAATTATTTGGGGCGACCCTATCTTCCCATAGTGCATTTGGAAGGGATGAGTTCCTATTTATCTGATTTTCAATAACGGTTTTCTTCAAAATTTGAATAAGGTTCCTATTTGTTGATTCTGCTAAACCATTTCCCCGAGGATAATAATCTGTTGAGTAATGTAACTTAATTCCCTTTTCATAAGAAAACTTAGTTATTTTAACAGGTGAGAAATAAGATGCATTATCAAAAACAAGGGAAATTGGAACCCCAAACCTGGTCATAATGTTCTTTTGCAGGAAGTTGATGACCTCATCCTCGTTCACTTTGCGCAATGGAATCGCTTCCACCCATCGTGTGAAATAATATGTAGTCGTAAGGATATACCAATGTTGTAATGAGTAATTCATATTGATTTCCCCAATAAAATCTTTGCCCCATTGTTCGGATGGCTCTGAAATAGTAACAAGTTGTAGAGGTCCCGACACTTTTGACAGTTTTCCACCACTTCTCTAACATACATCACGTTTTCTTGCATAGGCATGGGCATATTTAAAAAAATTTGGCCAGTAATAACCGGCTCTAAGTATCTTATGAGTTGTGGTATCCCCAGACTAATGTCCTCCTGCATGTCTGACATGCAATTCTTTGACTATTATAGAGGCAATTTCTCTCTCCAGACGTCTAAGAAAAACACCATCATACTATTTTTTCTGAAAAAACACTCCATCCATTATTTGATAGGAGGCTAAATTCAAAAGAAGTGCCCTTCTCTGCTTGGAGTTCCAATGATCCGGTAGATATCCTTGTTGAAGATAGTACACCAGATATTTGTACCAAGATTCAGGATCAGTAAAGATAGGACATACATCAATCAAGTTCACTTCAACTTCATTCTCCCACTCATAATCTTTATAAGTGTGATTTTCTGCTATCAACTTGCACAACCCTTGACCTTTGATGATGGTAGCTGGTTTGAATTACAGGTCATACTCTTGTAGGTAAGTCACCCAATTCCCTCTTTGCTCACTCAATTATTTCTGCAAAAAAAAGAGACCTAATGGCCGGGGGTGAGGAGCTACAACCTTTGTTCTATTTTTTAAAATATAGGGTCTGAAATATTTTGTTGCCTTGAAAATTGCATATGCTTGTTTGTCCATGGCTGGGCAATTCAATTCATCCCCTTGCAATCCAGTTCTCATGAATGATATTGGGCATTCGTCTCCTAATTCTCCTTGTAAGCACTACCGCGAGAGAGTTGTCTAAAGCAAAGATATAAAAAATAAATCCCTTTTCAAAGTCTGGACTCCTCAAAGAATGTGCATGAGCTATTTCTATTTTGATATCTTTGAAGGTATCTTTCTCAATGTCAATCCACTTGAACTGTACACTTTGCTTCACCATTTGTTGCAGAGGTTTCACAATTTGAACAAAATCATGACAAACCTATGAACAAAATTTATTGTGCCCATAAATGATTGCATAGTTTTCCTATTATGGGGCATGGGAATTTGATTTATAGCCTCAACTCTCTCTGGATCTATTGAGATTCCCTTCTTTGAGATGATGTGTCCCAACAATTTTCCTTCAAGAACTGTGAAAATGCTCTTCTTTGGGTTCAGAGATATACCATATTTTCTACAACGATCGAAAATAGGTTTTAAGTGAAAAACTTGGTATTCTCTTATCTTGGAGAATTTTTTTGCATCATCTAAGTACACTAATACATAGTGGCCATTTAAACCTATGAATGCAATGTCCATGGCCCTCTAAAATGTGGCTTCGATGTTCATGAGGCCAAAAGGCATTCTTCTAGAAGTGAATGTTCCCCACTTTGTATGAAATGGTGTCTTTAATCGGTCTAGTTCGGCCACTAATACTTTATTATAACCTGAAAATCCATCTAATAGGGAGAACATTTCTAAGACTGAAACCATTTGTAAAATATGTTCCATTGGTGGAACCAGATAGTTATATTTATCTCATGCTCTGTTTAAGTTCTTAATTTCAACCCATGACCTTATCTCTCCTGAATTTTTTCTCACCGGGACTATACTGGCCACCCATTCGGAATGTCGAACGTTGAAGATGATCTTTGCATCCAATAACTTCTTTACTTCATTTTGGATCAGAGGTTCTAACTTTGGGTGCATCTTTCTAAGTTGTTGCTGAAACAATTTTCCCCTATTTTGATGGGAATCACATGTTGGATGATGCGAGTGTCATAAGTCTTTAGATCCCCATACTTCCATGCGAAGATGTATTTATATTGTTGAAACAAGTGGATGAACTTACATATTTCTCTAGGCTAGCAATATTTTCCCAAATTGACATATTTAGGTTCAGCTTCTGATTCCAAATTGACCAGCTCATGCTGCATTGATGAATTGTTCGTCTTCACATTGGCTGGTTTCCGAAATTTACTCTGCAAATCAAACATCCCTTCATGGGTTCTTACTGCTTTAGGCATGAAATTTCCCTTAACTGCATCTTTATTTTGTAAACCTAAATTCATCAATTATTGAGTCTTTAAAATATTCTTCATTCATAAAAAAATTGATAATATGCTCATCGTCATCGAATACCCTCAGGTTTGTAACATTGTCGAGTACTGATGACCTGAAAATCAATTCAATAGAACACTTGTTATTAGTTGGTACTAATCTAGATGTAGAAGTAGCTAATAAATCAGCTGCAATGTTTTTCAATCTAGGTACTGCATTTATATTGAAAGCATTGAAGTGCATAATCAAATTCCATACCTCAGACTGGTACCCTTTAATATGTGGAGACAAACAATGAATGGTGTTTCTTACTTGTCTAACAACTATCTCAGAATCAACAAAAAATTTCAATTTTTTCCTTCTAACCCAATGGCTTTCTTGAGTCCTAGAACTAGAGCTTCATACTCAGCAGTATTATTTATGCATTCAAACTCTAGTCTACAAGAGAGAAAGTGTTTATTCTTATCTGGATCAATCAGGGTGCAACCTGCCCTGATCTCTCTTAGGTTTTAGAACCATCAAAATACATAAACCAAAATCTATCCTCTAAATCTACCTGGTTAGTATCATCTCCCGTGTTAGTTACTAAGTTTACTATATTACAATCAATATCATCATCCCATGAGGATTGAAGGAGATCAGACTGCCTGTCTTATTCCTAGCTGACTTGTTTGGCTAGATAATTTCATGGTTCAAGCTCCAAAAAGTAATTTCCCAAAACTGAAGACGAGAAGTTCACAGGTTCATTATTCCCTTCTAATTGATTTACATTATGTTTAATGGGTGGTTCCCTTAGTATCTTAATTTGGTTTTGACTATTGTTGTATGGAAGCCACATGTGAGACCAGTCGGTTGCAAAGTAACCATTTAGTTTCATTGACTAGTCCATACTAAAAGTTAATCCATAATCTTTTGGTATATCAACCACCATAATATCTATAAACTAACAAACTCTAGGATCTGTAGACAAACAAATCAAAACATCTTTCATTTCCCCTATGACTTTAACAACAAATCTGTCTAGTTGAATTATCCGAGATGGAGATGGTGTGGTTTGGCCATTAATCCTTTTACATATTGAAAGTGACATAACATTTGATGAAGCCCCATAATCTACCAAACAATTATGTAGATTATGATAAAAAATTTCAAATAGCAGCAAAAAAGGTAAAGCCTGAGATTTAGAATTTCCTCCAATGCTTGCTTCATTTACTTCATCATAAAATTCCATGGCTTATGGGATACTGCTGGGACGTGGATCAAAAGCTTCCATAAGTTTCCTCCTTTGCTATGGAAAATTACATTGTTCAAATAGAAAATATTTGCTTTCGTTTTCTTGATATCATCTACAATAGCATACCCCATATCACGTTCTACCAAACCTTTTCTAGTACCTTCGTATTTATTTATCATTGTCTTCATTCTTTTGTTAACTACTAGGATTGTCTCTTTTATATTTACTGAATTAGGCTTAGGTGTTGTTTGAGTAGTATTGAGAATTTTCTTCATGTTTTATTTCATATTCTTTATTTTAGGCAATACTAAACTTTCATCCACTACCGGCCCTTTAATTCTAGTCATAAGATTAATTGATGACACTTGAATTTCCTAAGTAGGTTTAGCCCCAAAGTAGGTTCCCAATCCCATAATATCATAGTGGTTTATTCATTTGCGTGTTCTATCCCATTAGCTTGGGCTTCTTCTTCTTCAGAATCTTCCAGTTGAGCATCTAACAATTGATTCATAACCAAAGTCATTGAATTTATCTGCTGTGGGAAGTTCTTTTCAGAATGGTGTTCTTGGTGAAAAGTACAGAAATGATCCTTGCCTACTTCATTAAAGTTTAAAACAACAGAATTATGTATAGGTGGTTGGGGCTGCCCACTATCTTCCTTATTTTTGTAATAAGGGTTGAATGGATTTCTATAAGAACTAACTCCCTTATCCTTTTCCATGTCTATTATTTTGTTTGACAATTTCTGCACCATTTTCACCACATTTTCTAGCTCATTAGAGTGTTCTTCTTTGGGCATAGTTAACAGAAAAGGCCTTTTGCTTGTGGTATGTTTCAACTCAGGTTCTAGAGTATGCTTTGCTATACTATCCAAATATGCCTCTACTTTCTTGGCTTCTTCATAGTTTTCTACCAATGTAACTTTATCAGCCCTTTTTACAAACATTGCTATTGGTGGATCAAGTGTTGTAGTATAATATTCTATTAGAAACTCATTTGCTAGTATTGTTGTAGCGCTGAAGCTATTCAATAAAGTGGTGAATCTCTGATTAAATTCCTGGACCTTTTCTTTCTTTTCCATCCTCATAGATAGTAATTCTTTCATGAGAGTGGCTACAGTTTTTTGGTTGCCAAATTTCCCTAAGAATTCCTTTTCAAAACCATCCCAATTTACTACTGAATTAGCATGCAAACTAAAGTACCATGAAGATGCTTTAGGTTCAAAAGTATATGGAAAAAGTATGTAAATAACATCTTCATGGTCAACATTTAAAATATTCAGAGCCATATAAAAACTTCTTAAGTGATCTTCAGTAGAAACACCCTTTCCTGAATCAAATTTTGGTAAGACTCTTTATGGGTGCTTAGGAAAATCATGCAATGGAACAGCCAGTTTGAGTGGCGTTCTTGCTCTCCACATGGGTTTATTAACATTTCCAACCATAATTTGAGGTGGAGACTGTCGTGGAGATTGACTGAATACTGAAGCTACAGGGGATTCTGGACCCAATTGATCCAGAGGATGAACAATTTCTTGGATGGATAGATCTACCAGTTCTTCCAAATTTTCCACAAGAATTGAATCCTTAGTGTATGAGGCTATTTTCTTGGAATATTTCCTTCTAGGTAACACAAGAATAACTTTTAACCCCCAAGTTTCTTAACGTAGGATCTTGTATGTCTCCTAAACTGATCTACTTGCTCAAATGGGACAATGTACAAACGTTATGATTCTTCGTCCTTAGAACCTATATTTTCTTGTTCTTTAAATTTGGGAATAAAATATTCAGGGAAAGTATTTTCAGATGTTGTTCCAATGTAATCTTCTCTGAAAAATGGATTTCCTCTACCATCTATGAATTGGTGTCCCTCCTTCTAGTGCCAAATTTGTTGATGCCTGGAAAAATACCAGGTACCAACAGTAGGGATTCTCCCCAGTAAAAAATCCCAATTAGATTGTCCACTATTTAGTGTGGGGAATCCGTCTGGTTTACGCTCCCGGCTATCGTAGATTAATTTGTTTAAATCTTTTACTAGTTATGACCTTGTCCATCATTTATATGATTTTCTTGTTTAAAGGATGAAATGCAGATGCCTAAGCTAAATGAAGATCTATTATAAATCTAAAACTAATATATTCTATGCCTTCATGGAGTGAATTTGGAGTTCAGAGTAATATATTGCAAATGTTCATATAAGTCTAATAGATAGTTGTTCCAACACAATAATCACATTCACAGGAGAAAGACTACCAGAGGTAGTTCTGATATGATTAAACCATTTATTACCATGTCATTACACATACATTTATACAAACAACAGATCCTTCATGACCAAATAAATAGTTATAGGAGGTTAGAACAATCTCATTGTATGATGTACAAAAGAAAGAAGAAATAGTTCTATAGTATGCATTCCACACTTTCTGAGTAAATATCTATGCAGACCTTTGTTCCAACAAAATGATTATTCTTATTAGCAAAGAGTTAGCTCTTTTACAAAATAGTCTAGCATTCTTTTCACTCGCCAAAAGTCCTTTCTATGGTGCTCTCCACCCCTATTTATACTATCTATATATGTGACCCTGGAGATTCGCAAGCTTCTTATTCGTCCACCTGGATGAATACAAATGGTTTCATAAAACAAACAAAATAAAAAATTATACGGGCCTTTCCAAGTTGGAAAAACATGCGGCCAAAGGTCCCTCTAGCATTCAATGAAGAGCGGATTTCAAATCTGCGATCAACACAATTTCATAAGGGATTTCTCTCTCGTCTCCTAGAATTATATCCCTTGCTAGTTCAATGGTGAAATGGCTGAAGGACCGTCAGATCTGGATTGATGATGGACTTCAATTGTCATAGGGCGGATGTCATAAAATATCACACCCATCAATATTTTCTTCAACCGCACTAGTTCTCCTAGCGAAATCGCTCACAGCCATTGATCTAACTATATCTTCATCGGAACCATTGATGAGTGTAGGCTCTACTGTATTCCGATGAATCCAAGAATCCATTTCTCTGTGGACTTTAATTTGAGAAATCAACCTCAATCGTTGATCTAGATCAAACCCTCATCTCAGTCGTTGAAAAATACAGCCTATATCCAACTCCATGAATTTCCATTCTGACTTTCTCCATGCTAGTTCATCTCGCGGAATTATTTCCATCCTTTGATCGAAATTCTCGTTTAATCTCTTTCATTCAAATTTTAAGGGTCTACCACATTCCACATATTTTAATTTTTCATTAATCCGTGCATGTTTAATCAACGGATTTTTTCTCCGTCGTAGATCTAATTCCAACTAGATCTCAGGCGTTGAAAGATGCAGCCCTTTAACCAATTCCGCATATTTCAAAATTTATTTTCCACGAGCATGTTGAATCAGCAGAATTCACCTCCACCGTATATCTGATTCCACCTTTCATCTTGGCCATTGAAAAGTGCAAGTCCTACCACATTCCACCAATTTGAGAAAGTTATTTCTCCTTTCATGTTAAAACAATGAAAATCTTCAGGACCGTAGATCTTGATCTGCCATGAATCTCATCCATCCAAAGATGCAACCTTTGCCCAATTTTGCAATCGCTCATCCTAACTTGGTGAACAATAATAGCTGTGATATATAAAGAAACATCATGAGAGATATATTTGATCCTGAGACAACAATAATTTGCCAATGATATTGCAACCAATCACCATATTTTCAATTGCAAGTATAATGATATGTGTCGATTATTAAACAGAACAAAAATAATGAGTAGCTCCTTGTTAGACAATGAATTCTACTTAATTTAAGCTTCGAGAGGAAGATCTCCTAGTTTCCCCAATGGTTCACATTCAAAGACAAATAGAGATTGAATGGCTTAGATCATCTCAAAGTATGGATTGGGTTTGATTTGATTTGTTATATCATGCGGCCTCGACAACTCCTTTCCACTTCCGCCCTTCTGAAAAGCGGAAATCGGGTTCACCAAATTTTGTCAAGTTAAACTTCTATCTTTCTTCATTCACCTTTCTGCTTTTGCCCTTTAGGAAAGCAGGTTCGCCCATTTTTTCAAGGTTAAATGTTAACTTTCCGCTTCTGCATTTCCATGTCCACCTTTCTGGAATGTGACAAGTGAAAAGTGGATTTTCCAAATTTTCATGACCAAAAATTTTCCTTTTCCACTTTTCTTCCTTTCGATTCTGCCTTTTACTGCAGGATCTTTCTGAGTTGTTGATCTTTTCAGATTCATCCCTAGCCGTCGATCTTGCGAAAAAAGGAACACGTGATTCCAACTTTTTGAAGTTAAACTTTGATATTTTCGCTTCAGCTATTTCTTAACCATTGATTTGTGTGGAACCCTCCATGACCGTTGGATCTCGAACTGCAGAAAGTGGAAGTTGGGATTCTAACTTTTTCATGACCAAACCTTGATCTTTTCGCTTCTGCTTTTTTTCTCCTGCTTCTTTCTAGGCTGTTGATCTATGTCAAAGTGATTCTCAGCAGTTGATTTGAAATCGAAAGCGGACCTTTTATGTAAGGCATGTTTCCAAGGCCGCGCCTAAGGATTTTTTTAACAAAAATGGCACTTCAGGATTAGGAAATTACTTCTGCTCAAGCTTCTAGGAAAGACTAGGTATGTAGGGAGGGCTTATCTGAGTTGGGAAACAAGTGTAAAAATAAAAATGGAAGGAGGGGCCCTAAAATGTAAAAAAAATTGGGGAAGCAGTTGTAGCAGCAACATGTAGTTTCCATTACAATGTGTAACCATCCCTTCTACATGCAACATTCAACGATGGCACTATGCATTAAGTGGTGGCTATTGTTTCCTATGCATTATATAGAATTTATTTTTATCTTTTCTCCTACTCTAGGAGCTTGCTACTAGGTTCACTTATTGGTATTTTGATCCGGATTTATGTGAGAATTAAATGAAAGAGAATATATAGAACAACATACACCTATATAATGCAGGAAACATGGTGATACAGTAAACTCAAATTCTATTAACTGAATAAAATAGAACAAACTGAAAAATAAAGAAGCTAGAATGGTGGTAGCTTTATCTATGAGAAGAGATGTGGAGGCTACGCTAATTCGTCACTAGTTGATTACAAAAGGAGGAGGAAGGACATTTTTATCATAAGCAAGAAGCGGAAAACCCTGAACATCCAACAACCTAAACCTAGGAGACTAACCGTAAAAAGGTTTGTGGCTCAAAGGTGGTTAGTTGAGATGTCAACTTCTCAAGGGCATAATGTTTGCATACAATCTCCATTTAGGGTGTTTGGTAGCTCCTTGGAAAGGTATAGACAAGAAGAACACATTTTGGATGTCCAGAGTTTTCATTGGTTATGTATAGAATGATGTGTCTAAAAAAAATGTTATTTAAGGCCTCAGAATGGCCCCGAAAATTTCAGGTACAAAAAAACGTAAAATCGACCAAAATAGAAAAATTGTTTTGAGTCAGTAGAATAGGGGGGGATACTGACAATCGTCTTGAATTGTTCACTATCCCGATAACCCGTCAAAACTGCCAAACTGGAAAATCTATTTTGAGCCAATGGAATAGGTGGGTGGCCACCGATACCCATTTGGATCATATTTTCATTGTTATTTCAATGTCTTTGTAAAATCACTCTTATGCAACCAATTTCTTAAATATCCTTCTATAAAAGATGAGTGTTCTCTTTGTCTATGAATGTGAAATGATTATATTTTATTATTTTTATGAATCTGTTTGATTTATGCATGTTGTGTTTGTAAAGAATAGTTTCATTTCCCTTGTGCTTTATATTCATGCACTTGCATATGCATTTCTGATTTTATGGTTTCCCATGGGTGTCTTAAGTCAGTCACAAACTTTGCAATTACCCCCTCCTTAGGTCGAAACGATGGATATGGATACTACACTAATGCAAGATATTTTTGTTCCTTATCATCAACTTTTGAAATTATTGAATGTGCTCTATAACTTGAACTCTTTACCTGAGATTTATCAATTGGATAAAGAATGTGTTTCTCTTAATATCCCCATAATGTGCTATCAATTCATTTGTAAAAAAGTACCAAGATACAATAAAATCATTTTTTAAATCTAAAGTCATTGGTACCACACAAATTGACCGCGCTCATAATATAAGGATGCAATAGTCAAATTTTGTAAAGTGGCACTTGGTGTATATCAAAGCATTGCTCCATTTGAAATATACATGCTATGGGATTATTACCATGAAATGACCATATATTGATCCTGGGAATGAAGTAGCTCCTTAGTCCCAAGTTGAACCCTTATTGATGTGGGTCTTGGAGTGATGAGTGATAATTTAGCTATAGTGTTCTCCAAATGTGCTACATTTTCTCCATATGTGAGTGGGACTTTACTATCTTGTTTTCCTTATCCTCTTTTCATGGATGCCAAATTTGTGTGAGGCATGCTATCTCCTTCAAAAGGTCATATATCATGTCATTTGGATTATTTTTGAGGTGATATTTTATTTCCATCTCTTCGATGTCATCTTTCAAAGTTTGGAATTTTTAGTTATTATATTCAAGATGCCAAAATTTGTTAACAATGTAGATTCTAGTCTCTATATTCTCTCTACAATCTTAGAGAAATTGCATCTAGTGTAACTATGATTTTTTTGCACTTACCAGGTTGAAATATTGAGCTTGCAGTAGCCCAATATGTATTATATATATTGCCACAAGGTTCATTAAATTATGATGTTCCAAGAATAAGTTATAAAAAGTTTCCCAAAACTTATTTATTTTGACACCCTTCATAAGAGTGAACTTTTATGCCATGCCACACATCTAATTTTAAATATATTATTCTAACATTTAGATCTGAAACACAATCGTTTATCCTATATTCAATATAGAAGTAGATTTGGATCTCTCTAACTTCATATATGAATATTTTACCAAGAACACCTATTTGAGACAAGTCAAAAAAACCTAATTTCTACAATCTATAATTTTGAAAGTATAATGAGATAGAATATGACCTTTTGTCACAAGGTACTTTGGTTATTTCCTTTCTTCATCGAGACTCAAGAAATGGTTATTTCCTTTCTTCATCCAAACTCAAAAAATATTTAGAATAAAGGTGAATTTTCCAAATTTTGAATTATGAGAAATTCAGAAAAATTCACAAAACTAACCAAAATTAAGATAACCCCTTCATTTACTTTGCATCAACCTACATAGTCTTTTTTTTCATTACTAGTTGATAAATATATAAATAAGGCATACATAAAATTTCCAATCGCAAAATTTGTAATATTATAATTACTTTGCATCAACCTACATGGTTTTTTTTTTCATTACTAGTGTTGATAAATATATAAATAAATAAAGCAAACATAAAATTTCCTATAGCAAAATTTGTAATATCATAAAACTTTAATGTAAATTCATAGTGTCACACGAGTGGTAGATGCACGGTAGATGTTTCCAACTATTTAGAATAATACAAGAAATATTTTGTAAGTTATTGATTACTTATTTTTTATTAAATTTTTACTATGAAGATATTATTCGTACAAATATTTCCATATCTACTTATCATTATTACTATAGAACACAAAAAAAAAATGTAAAACTAGTTACACATTCTCAAAAATATTAAGAGAATATTTTTTTATACATTTTCATGAACTTATAATGCACAAGAGTCATAGACTAACCTTGAGACATAGATACTCTTATTTTTATTATAAATAGGTGACAAGATTTTCGATTGGAAAAAATGATGATGTGCATTTGAAGATGCATCACACCTTCTAATTTTTTCCTTCAAACATGGGAATACATAGATAACTTATATCCATGGGAGGTTTACGGGAGGTTTAGTTGACACAAATATGGCATACCATGTTATTGAAATACCTATATAAATAAATTTAGATACACCACAACACCTATATTTATAGGAATATTAAAATATCCCACTCAACCTTGTATTACTCAACCCCTTATTAATACATGATATTACTAATTTGTTTTAGTAATTTAAAACCCCATGATATGAATGGACTAGATATGACTTTTCTTAACTAATGAATCCTATATGCTTATATTTTGAAACATGGTTATCCCTTGAGGGGATGGCTTATTAAAAATGTGTATGTTAAAAATTCACTTGATAAATCAATCTATCAACTCATTCATATTCTTCTTAAGTGATTCAAAGAACAATTTCTTTATAAGATCTCATGCTCCATCTTCTTCACAATTTGATATTACATGAAATAAGAAGATGACCAAAAATTTTCAGTTACATATTTAAAAAATAAATCAAATTACATGTAAATTATAAGATCGCATGCTCCATCTTCTTCACAATTTAAGATTACGTGGAATAAGAACTGAAACTTTTAAGATAACATTTGGAGCTTTTGGGTCGGTTTAAAATGTGTCTGTAACCCATCTAGAACTGAAAAATAAATATTTTTTATTTTTTTGAGAAAAACATTATGTTAAAAGTTATTGTACATTTGTTATGACCAAGTTGGTTAAGGATGACTGTAATTGAATATTTATTTATTTAAATAATTAAATGGAGAGACACCTATCCAAAGGACACTGTTGAAAAAGTGTTCACTGACCCATTATGAGGAATGAGCAGTTGTAGAAGGCTAAATGACAAGTGGCAGCACTAGCATTTCACTTTCTAGTTGTTGCAGGAAGCAAAACTCATAAAATTTTGGTCATGTTCCCTAAGAGGAGGAACTGAGCAGGTGGCTCATTTAATTTCAAAACTGACCCAAAGACCTAGGCAATCTTATAAATACCATAGAATTGAGTAGGACGCTCACTACATTATTTTTCAAGTGAATGAACCTTGTGACTGCTGAAACTGAAAATGTTAGGCACATAAGGAAATTAGACGAGGGGATAGCTAAGGTGAAATTGTTGAGAGTTAAGTCTGCTATTGAGTACTAAGTTGCAAAGATTTCTGTGTGAGATGGTATAAAACATATTCGTCCTAGTGGTTTAATGAATAGCATCAGGGGTCCTAAAGCAAGTGAATTTGGCTACTTTCAGGAGATGGTTGGGAGGAACGGTCTCCTTTGGGTGTTTGTCCCCCTTCTGAAACTATCCAGGTCTAAGTTGTTTATTATCTATAAAATTACTTCATATGTTATTGCAGGTTTATAATTGTTAGGAAAACTTATTGTTCCGAGTATTATTGAAAAGCATGCTATTATTTTTTCCTTTCATAAAACTAATCGAAAATGGTAGAGTGTAATGGAAGTTTCTGTTTGTATTGCATATAATACTTACTATTACACTGTTAATAGTATCGATTTCCTTAGAAGTTTCCTCTCCGATTACTGTATTCTTTACTAAATAAATCTTGGAATCGATAGAACTCTTACTACTGTTAATAAACTCTAGATTCATTTAGGATAGCATTTAAAATACTCTATCTAAGATTTAGAGAACAGATTTACAACAAAAATATTTTTTTTACGATCCTTTATTAATAGTCTAATTTTATCACAAAAGTCAAACTAAAGTTTAAAGAATTCAATCCAAAACTCCTATAGAACATTGTGTTAATCTACAGAGTTTCTATTAAGTATTATATCTAAATACTTAGAATAAAATGTTATGGTATTAAATAAAAATATATTAAAATTCTAGTTCCATCATACACTTTATATCCTAGTTAATTAGTACTGTTTAGAACAAGGGTTCAAACCTTGGGCGCTTCTTTTTCATAACCTTTTATGGCCATAAAGGCCTTCGTTATCACGACAAGGGTTCAATTTATTAAATAGAAATCCTTCCTTCAAACAATTTTTATACAGGGTTCCTTAAACGTAGTTATCCCATAGTTTGAGATATGAAGCAAATCAAACATCTTAACTGGCCCAGTCTGTAAATATTTTCATTATAATCAATACTAAACAATAAAATTTAAACATAGAAATGTACTAAGTATATATGTTAATATATGTATTTATAAAATTTCTAACAATGATTTTTTTTTAAACCCTGCGACCTAACAACCCAAATTTTCTACAACTAAGTATACAAATAAACTAAGCTTTGAAACAATTTCTAAATCGTTTAGTATTTAATAGGTCTTTAGAACGAAACCTACCAAGGCATCTCAGCTAAAACAAAATTAACTTCACTCTAATAAAATTTCCAACCCTTTAATTAAATTTGAACCCGAGTTTGAATCCCATAGGGACGGTTATGTCCAGAAACAATAAGTCAATTTATAAACTTTAAAATAGTTAATCCATCTAATGTAAACACAAATGCCTTATGACGTGAAATGAGAACATCCCACTATTTACCTTGACAAAGCTTTGCTATAATAAAAATAAACGAAAAATAGAGAAATGACCTCTCAGCCTTAACATTACAATTATTTAACTACTGCATTATCCATGAATGGCCTCACGACCTTAACATATTACTGGAAAAACAAAACTCTGGAGTTATAACCGAGAGAAAAACCAGACCAAAGGACTAAATCGACTGTGTAAATGCATTATCAAACCCTTATGAGAGTTTTCTTATAAAACAAAAACATTTACAAGTTTTTGGAGCGACAGTCAAAACGACTGCTTAAACACTCCTTAAAAATCAAGAACTCTGTCATAGAAGTAAGCACATTACAGTATTTCACACCATGAAATGCCTCAAGGGAAAAACCAAAGAAGGTTACCATTTGTTTCTTTAATGACAAGGAAACGCGGGTTTAAGTCAGTTCCAGGAGATGCACTGTCACAAGCCAGAGCCACAAGTCATAGAGCCACAAGAAGTAAGGTGACATTGTCTTACCAGAGCCAAGACTCCACCACCATGAAGACCATTCAAGTTCCAAGTGCAGCAGCCTAAATACGTAACCCACTGCATATAAAACTTATAGCGGTCAACTTGACGCTGTAAACTATTTTTCACAATACTGAAAAAAATAAGGCGAGCAAGGGAAGGAAACTTGTTGGGCTGAATTAATGTCGTTTTAATTGTGTTGTAGTATTTGTTCAACCATTTAATTTTTCAATCCGAGGTTCGTAGCCTTACGAAGCACCTGCAAAGTATATGCAAGACTGAAGTGAAATTAAGCTAATCTAACCCCCCGTGAAACTAAGACTAATCTAATCTAACCCCCCTTAAATTGAAACAAGCAATTGCCAATCTAATGTTGGAAGATGAAACACACGGCTGAAAGTAAATTGCATAAAAGAAAGACAACATATGAAGAGCAACAAGACAACATGTGTGAGCTCACATTAACAATAAAGCAATCTTAAATTACATCACAAGAATCAATCATAAATCATGAAAGCATCAAACCAAGATTATGAACAAAAGCTAAGAATTCCCTTCTCCATATTACAAAGTCAAGACTAACTTCTACAATCTATTATTCTCTAAGATAATCTAATATCTAAAATATTCTAAGATAATATCCCATTTAATAATTATTATGAAATGAAGAGAGAGCACTCTCTTTTATACATGAAGGAAATAACCATCTCATAATGAGAGATCCACTATTCACTCAACCACTCAACTACTTTCCTATTATTACAAGATATGATCCCTTCAAATCCTTCACATATCTTTCACAAATTATCCACATGTCTCTCAACCAAATCTCCATGATCTTCTCCTTAGAATATTCTTTGCATAACTATCTCCTTGAAATGATGGAGGAGATATACGTGAATTCTTTTCTTTGAATTAATCCTTCACACATTCCTACACATTACAAAGCTCATCCATACTTTGAGATATTAGTGAAAAACATGTTAATTTTTTAGTATTTAATCATAAATTCACTTATAATACTAAAAATAAATAAAGTGGAAATAATAAGGTGAAAACCACATATATGTATGGATATGGTATGATAAAAGGTTAATGGGACGATGAAATGTGAGGAATAGTGGAAGATAAAGTGGATGAAAAAGGGACATTTCTGCGTCCCAACATACTCCCCAAATGAACTTGTTGCATGTCCTCATGCAACCATGTATGGCTCTTCTCAAGAACTTTTGGCATCTAAACTTTGGCTTTTATTGATGATGTCTTTCTAACAATGAATATTTCTGGGGTGTGAAATACATGAGTAACAACTGGCATTTCCTTATGGTTGATTCTTGTGTGACAACCATGAATGTAAAGAATGTTGGTTCTTGTGTTAACAACATTCATTTCGTCATCTTTTTTCTAGCTGCATAATAAATTAACCATACACTCACTGAAAATGATAAGCTATTATTGTCCATAGAAAGCATCATCATGCATAAGGAAGTCTTTTCTTTATCTTTATGAATCATGCCAATATGTATATCAATGTGTATGAAGCAAAGTGCAATAGAGGATTTGTTGAAAAAGAAATGCTTGTGAATGGTAAATGAGATGAAAAATGGGTGATGGTGGTGAAAAGAATGGAATGATAGTAGTGAGTATGTATTGAATATAGTTTCCCCTCCCCAACTGATGTGGTTGTATGTCCTCATGCAACCTAGCATGGGCTATGAAAGAAATGGAGCATGGTGAGGGAATTTTCCAAATTATTCATTTCTAGCATGTAAGGAATTGCATGATTAAAGTTTAGAAAACAACATACCCCCACTTACCCAAAAAGTAGATGAACGATGCAATAGGAATGTAGCTAATGCCGTTGTATCGTGGAATGTGTCATTGCTACAGCAGTTGTAACTGCTGGATCATGGGCAGTAAAGGAATCGTAACTGCTGCTGTTGAATCATGGAGAATATGTAACTGTAAATGTTGTTGCGGATGTAACTGCTGGAACTGCTGTAATGTGAAGTGGAGGAATCTAAATTGCTGCTGATAAATAATTGAAAATGTGGAAGACAGAAAGTGGAACTATGGTATACTCATAAATCTGAAGTCATGTTTCTGCAACTGCTGATGGAGTCATGAAAAAGAATGTATAGTATTCACCCACTACAAAACCCAGTGGTACAATTCTAGTCATGTGAATAAATGTGTCGAGGTCGAGCATGAAGAGAAATCATTGGATTACCAGCCATTGATTAATGTCTTTAACCAATGCGAGGCAACTCACCAATGATGTCAATGAGTGCCAAGGTACCCAAGTACATCTTGCGAAGTGCAAATAGATGTGATGATGTCGAGCCACTTGCAAGATCTGACTATCAAGGGACATTGATGAATTCCCATGATTGTCAGCGAGAGAACTTGCCATTAAGGCATGCAAGCCTCCAGGTACTCAATAATGAACTCCAATCTATATCCTAGATAAGGTGCTGAGGTCGATGGGGAAAGACTTGTTGAAAGGTGGGCCTTAAGGAATCCCACATCAGTAAACCCGAGTTGGTATAAAAAGATTGGTAGGACTATCAGTGAAAAGATCTCAGAGTCAAACAGTGGATATGGAAAGGCTATGTGGTCATGGAAAGGGAGCTAGTTTTATTCATAAGACAATCTGGAATGGAAAAATGAACTGAAAAAAGATAAAGGGATGTATGCAACTCAGAAAGATAGGCATGTGTGAAGTCATGACAGATAAAGCGATGGAAAGTGGACTTCAAGACATGGATGATGAAGGTGCTCTAAAGGAAAAATATGTATAAACAATCATGACGCAAGTTTATGGATGGTTTCTGTGTAACAACCAACGTAATGATTTTTATGAGAAAACATCATGAGTAACAGCTCCTTCAGGCTGTCTGTCAAAGCATGTTTCTCAAAAATTTTGTGTTTCTTTGAAAAATCACTTCAGCAGCAAAATGCGACTGTCTCTAAAACTTGAAGAAAAAAAACATTTAGTACAAAATACTGCATAAAAACTTATTAGTGAATATGTATTGAATATTTTTCTCCCTCCCCAACTGATCTGGTTGCATATCCTCATGCAACCTAGCATAAAAATTGTGAAAAGTTCATAAAAGAAAACATATCATTTAGAAAGAAGTATATAAGCTGCAAAGAAAATTACCTATTTCTCGTGCTGGTTTCATCTGCAATTATTTTCAAAGTGAATTTAAGAAAAAAAAAATTCAAGCAAGTAACTACCATTTTAATGCACCTCCCCACCAAAAATTAGACAAACCCACATCACGGATTTCGGGAAAAATGCAAATTGGCTGTAGGTGATTATGGTCATTTTATCAAAAACCGTACATTGTATTGTGATGAAAATTTCCAAGATTGTTAATATTGGTTTTATACACTTCCTTTCCAAAAATCATGAGAATCCAACTTACCAATTGAAAGATATTCCCATTTCAATTTTTGCACTTTTGTAGATGAGCATGAATAAAAATGTGTTGCAGCTGAACTTCCTGAACCAATATTTCATAAAATACACACTGGGTTGGAATGAAATTTTTCAAACAAGTAACTACCATTATAATGTATCTCCACACCAAAAATTAGACAAACCCACATCATGGATTTCGATTAAAATGAGAATTGGGTGTAGGTGATGATGGTCATTTTCCTGAAAACCGTACACTAGACTGAGATGAAACTTGCCACGGTTGTTCTTCATGATGTTATTCATTCCTTGTCCAAATTTCAGGAAAAATGAGCTCACGGTTTTCAAGATATCCTTAAATCAAATTCTGCACTTTTGCCAACAATGCCAAAATGTTGGGCCAACGTAGACTACCTGACAGTGTTTTGGTAATAACTTCTTTGTTTCACACCCGATATGAATGATTCCAAAGCCAAAAGAAATTGGATTCATAGGGATACTTCCACTAGAAACAGGTTTTAAAAATTCTATGGTATGGTATATCATATAATCTGAATAACAACCTGCATCCAAATGTTGTTTGTGAGTTTCAGCCTAAACCAACAGTCACTATTTTGAGTACAACTTTTTCGTTAAAAGATGGATTGATGTGATTCCAATTCGAGATGAAAATAGACTCATCTAGAAATCTCAAATAGAAACAAGTTTTGAATACAATAAGAATTGATGGGTCAAATATTCCAATGAACAGCTGAGAAAGTAGATTTTTTAGAGTGCAGATTTATGATAGGTAGTCAGTATTTTGGGCATATCTCCTTCGTACGATATCGAAATCGAATAATTGAAAATGTGTTGTAAACTATATTTATAGGAGAGTATGGAGTAGAAATATTTTTTTTAAATTCATCCATTAGGTCTCCCAAAATGTGATTGTCCCAACTATGTTCTTGAGCTGCCTACTCTACCCCCAGTCAGTATTTTGACCATATCTTTTTCGTTTTAGAACCAAATTGAAGAATTCAAATTGGATTGGAAACTAGAATTAAAGGGATACTTTGGATAGAAATATGTTTTAAAACTAAGCCCTTATAGTCCCTAAAAATAAAACTATCCCGATTGTGTTTTAGCGAATTTTAACAAACCAAAATGTCAAAAAAAATGGAATAGATTTGTGTTGTTTCAGCTTGGATTTGCAGCTGCTTTTAGCATTATAATTTCAATGTTTTTTTCAATTTAAAAATGAAATTGCAGACTATTTTTATTTAACAATTGAAAAAGGTTTTAGCAAATGGATATAATGAATTGCAAAATAAAGATGAAATCAATTAAGCATGTTGCAAAACATTAATTATTCATTCCTAAAATTTTTAGAAAACATCCTACTTTCTGATCCTCGCGATTACACGAAGCGTGGAGGAGAACATACTTATTCTAGGTGAAAGAAAAGACTAGAAATAAAATCCTACCTACTCTATGCTAATTGGGAATTAGAAAACAGTTACGTGTAATCAAATAGCCAGTGTAGCCATACACGCAACAGTAATAGGAATATATTATCTTTCAATCCCATGAATGAACAATGGAAATATACAAAGATGAATAAATTTAATTGTTGTGGCTATGATCTAACTAAATAAAAATAAAAACTAAATTGTTCTAACCTCATTCTCACTTGAAACCATCGTTCAATAGGGCTTTCATAGTCATAGTTTTCACTCCTCAGATCATGCTGCAACTCCTCGTGGTTCTCCTTGATCTCCTGTTCATCTTCATTGATCTCTTGGTCAAATACTTGTTCACCTTCACATGCGCAGGAGTTTTTGGATGATGATTCCTCGTTTGATTCTGGAGGAGTAGTTAAATCTCTTATTGCTGCCAAGACCTCCTCTTCCTGGGAAGAGGAAAATCCAGCTTTTGCCAAGGTATGAGTGAGTAGTTCCAGACTTATACTCATTATTAAACCATGTTGAAAAAGAGATTCTTATAGCACACAAAACTGAAATTTGAAAATCTTAAATAAAAACAACCCATTTATGTAAAAAAAAACACTCTAAAAAAAATAAATAACGTTGCGGAAATTAAACACTCTTGCAAAAATTGAAATTTACACTACCAGACTTGCATGTATTGAAATCTAGACTACCACACTTGCAGGAATTGAAATTTACACTACGACACTTGCAGGAATCGAAATCTATACTACAACACTTGCAGGAATTGAAATCTACACTACCACACTTGCAGAAATTGAAATCTACATTTCAATCCATCGTGCTTCCTCGGCAACGACGCCAAAATGTTGGGCCGAATTAATGTCGTTTTAATTCTGTTGTAGTATTTGCCCAGCCATTTAATTTGTCAATCCAAGGTTCGTAGGCTTACGAAGCACCTGCAAAGTATATGCAATACTGAAGTGAAATTAAGCTAATCTAACCCCCCGTGAAACTAAGACTAATCTAATCTAACCACCCTTAAATTGAAACAAGCAATTGCCAATCTAATGTTGGAAGATGAAACACACGGTTGAAAGTAAATTGCATAAAAGAAAGACAACATATGAAGAGCAACAAGACAACACATGTGAGCTCACATTAACAATAAAGCAATCTTAAATTACATCACAAGAATCAATCATAAATCATGAAAGCATCAAACCAAGATTATGAACAAAAGCTAAGAATTCCCTTCTCCATATTACAAAGTCAAGACTAACTTCTACAATCTACTATTCTCTAAGATAATCTAATATCTAAAATATTCTAAGATAATATCCCATTTAATAATTATTATGAAATGAAGAGAGAGCACTCTCTTTTATACATGAAGGAAATAACCATCTCATAATAAGAGATCCACTATTCATTCAACCACTCAACTACTTTCCTATTATTACAAGATATGATCCCTTCAAATCCTTTACATATCTTTCACAAATTATCCACATGTCTCTCAACCAAATCTCCATGATCTTCTCCTTAGAATATTCTTTGCATAACTATCTCCTTGAAATGATGGAGGAGATATACATGAATTCTTTTCTTTGAATTAATCCTTCACATATTCCTACATATTACAAAGCTCATCCATACTTTGAGATATTAGTGAAAAACATGTTAATTTTCTAGTATTTAATCATAAATTCTATTATAATACTAAAAATAAATAAAGTGGAAATAATAAGGTAAAAACCACATATATGTATGGAAATGGTATGATAAAAGGTTAATGGGACGATGAAATGTGAGGAATAGTGGAAGATAAAGTGGATGAAAAAGGGACATTTCTGCGTCCCAACAAAACTTACCCTATAGTGTAAAAATTCCGTTCAGTCAGTAAAGGCTTTGATGCCAGTGTCGCCACCTTGGTGAACCAACGCACCCACGAAAACAACTTAGTGTCGTCGGTCCTCCAAGCTTACAGAGAGTAAACGTAATTTGCAGGCCAAAAGACCACTGTGTACAACAAGTTTTGATGTAATCCTTTTTATCAGAGTAAAGAGTGTGAGGTAGCCTGAAGGCTGGAGGCCGAGGCCAAGAGCTCGACTCTCTCCCTCTCCTATTCACCACGGTGCATAAACCGAAACTGTAACAACATACCGGTAACAAAATTCAAGAGACGATAAAACCCTTAGGGATTTTCAAGGTGTTTGACATGTTATCCTGCTGGTACATTTAATCCATCACGTGCCTTGTACTTTGTTAAAATAAAAAAATTCAACATCAAATAACTTTGATTTCCAAGCCTTTGTTTACCATGTCAACGCCATAACCTTTTTATTATATGCTTGCATTATCATATGTTAAGAGCAAGCTTTGTTCTTTTGTTTTTCTTAGGCCCTTGCTTAGGAATTTTTGTGAACCCTTAGCTTAGGACCTTGGTTTAACTAAGTTGTTATAATCCTTCTTTGCCAAGTACCTGCAAAGAGTTACAAAAGGGTTGCATTAGACATAAGAGCTAAGGAAGACCTGTAACCCACCTTCTCACCATCTAAATAGGGACTTATAGCATTCAAAGGAAAATATAACCAACAAGCACAACAACTTTAATTGATAGAGAATGAACGTGACGTTTCTTTCTTAACGTAGCGACAAATAAAGTGGTGTCGTCAAAACGGTAAGTCACATCATAGTTATGTCATAATGTGTATGTGGTCCTAATAAGTCATTTATGCTCCAATGGGTATAACACTATACACAAGTTAGCGTTTGTATGAAATCGCTTATCCTTCATAAATGCAGTTAGACCTATATTTAAAAAAATATATATATGAAAATTTGGAGATGTTACATGTGGCATGAGAGCGAGTTCCAACACTAGGCTTGCATATTGGCTCACTCGCATGCAAATAGGAAACACAATATATTGATCATGTTTTAAAACTATTTCTGTACATAAATATAGATTTGTATTTTGCAGGAAATGGAAGGAGTTGAAGCATCTGGTGAAGATGGATCCCATCACAATAATCAAGGTAACATTTATGTGGAATTAAATAATAAACCCTCATAATTACTTCAAACAGTGAAAGATTTAGAGGCTGAAATACAAACTGCAAAAGAAGATAACGAAAGAATTTTAAGAGCTCGGGAGGAACTAAATCAGATATAACTAGACAAAATACACAACAGAGGCAAAGATAAAATAAAGGAGTATGAAAATGATTCTGAAACAGTATCATACAAACACAAGGGTAAGAAATTAAAATTTTCTGATAATGAAAGTAAATCTTCTTCATGAGTTAAAGTAAGGTCGCACAAAGAAAAATATAAGTACAATAGTGAAAATAGTGAAAGCGATAGAGGTCTTAGAAAGAGGAAGCATAAACCATCTCAAGAGAATTTAATAAGATAAAACCTCCCATGTTTAATGGGGAAGTGGACAAGGGTGAATAAGTCAAGTCTTGGCTAACAGGTATGAAAAAGTACTTTCAGAGTTATAACTACTCATATAGGCTGAAATCATGGATGACTATCTACAACCTAACAGGGAAAGCTGATATCTGGTAGTAGGACATAAAAGAGTTAAAAACCTTAAAGAAAAATATTTAACCTAGAGAGTCTTTAAAAAATACTTCAAAAGGAAATTCTTATCTCAACAGTATTATGAAGAAAGAGTTAAAGAGTTTTATGAACTTAAACTAGGTTCATTGTCCATGAAAGAGTTAAGTAGTAAATTTTTAAGTTTACTAAGATATGTACCGTATATAATTGACGAAAAACCTAATATACTGAGGTTTTTTAGTTTTTTTCCTATTAGTTTCAAAGACAAAATTGAGTTTGATAATCCAAAGACCCTTCAAGAGGCAATGAGAAAATCTAACCTCTGTTACGAACAAAGTCACAAAGAGAGAAATCATACCTAACTGGAATAATAAGAGAACAAGTAACTTTGACCAGAAAAGAAAAATTTTTAAGTCTAATAAAATATTCGGAAATAATTCTTGGAATTTCTCTAAGAATACTTATCGAGGAACAGACTTTAAAGGTAAAACACAACAAAACATTACAGCACCGAAAGGCGGAGACATGCCTAATAATTATGTTAAAAACAATGAACAAAAATAACCCATAAAGTGATGGGAATGTCAGGGACCTCACTATGCAAATGACTTTCCGAATAGAAGGAGAAGCTATAGCAATGTACATACCATTCAGGAGGAAGAAACAATTGTGGACGTAGCAAATGAAATGCCCATAATTATTGCAACCTTGGAGAATCGACAGGTTGATCATCAAACCTCCATGGTGGAAGTACAAGGTATGATACAAAACCAACTTGTTTCTATTTTAATTGACCCAGGTGCTAGTTTAAGCTATGTGTCACCTAGCATAGTAGAAAAATGCAATTTATCCTTGAAAACGTATTTTGAAAAGTCTTGGTTGGTTCAGTTAGCTACTAGAACCAAAAGAACGAACTTGCTGAATATATAGCTAGTGTATAGAATGTCAACAAGTTAAAGTTGAGAATGAACACCCAACATGTATTTTGTAACCACTTCCACTTCCAAATTGGAAATGGGAAGTCACCAGTCTTGATTTTATAACAGGATTGCCTAAAAATAAGAAACAAAATGATTTTATAATGGTAGTGGTAGACAAACTAAGAAATCCAACACATTTCATACATAGTAAAACAACTCATAAGGATGCTAACATTGTTGACATCTTTATGGAGAAATTTTTTCGATTGCATGAAATTACAAAGGTAATAATTTCCGACAGATATCCTAAGTTTACTGGCAATTTTTTGGAAGTCATTGTTTAAAGGACTAAATTGAATTTCAGTACTACTTATCATCCACAAATGGATGGACAAACAGAAAGAGTGAATCAAGTTCTAGAAGACATGTTACGAATGTATGTTAGAGACTATCCCAAGAAATGGGAAGAGTATTTGCATTTAGTCGAATTTGTGTATAATAATCATTATCAAGCTTCAGCTAAACTTAGTCCTTTTGAAATATTGTATGGTAGGAAATGTAATACTCCCATTACATAGAGTAATCCGGTTGATAGGTTGATGTTAAGACCCGACTTGTTAAAAGAACTGGAACTAACAGTGAAACAGATATAAAGCAATTTGAAAACTACACAAGACAAACAAAAAATTCATGCAAACCTTAAAAGAACTCAGAAGGAATTCCAAGTTGGTGAGCATGTATTTGTCAAGGTAAAACCTAGAAAGTGCTCCTTTAAGTTGGGGAGTGGTGCTAAATTAGCACCTAGGTATTGTGGACCATTTGAAATATTGGCAAGAGTTGGACCAATGGTATGTCAGTGAGCTTTTCCATCTAATCTTAGAATACATAACATATTTCATATTTCCATATTGAAAAAGTATGTGCACAATGCTACTCATGTGATTGACATAAATGTTACTCAAGTAGAACCCGAAGGATATTTTCAGGTGGAACCAGACTGTATTCTCGACACGAGGGAAATTTTTTCCCAAAATCACACCATTGGACAGGTAAAGGTGCAATGGAATCAGCCCCAAGAGTTAGCTCAATTGGTTGAGCACCCGCCGCTATGCCTCTCGGTATAGAGGTCACGGGTTCAATCCTCATTGACGCTATTGGGGTTAGGCATGAAGTGTGCCGAAGGTGTGAGGCCCCTTTGGGTGGGCCCACCTGATTTATTTCCATGGACGTAGCCCGTCGGTCAAGCCGGCGCGTGAACCACATTGAAAAAAAAAGGTGCAATGGAATCACGTCAGTCCAGATGAAGCAACCTAGGAATTGGAGAGTCATATGCGGGAGGCATATCCAACCTTGTTCTAGGAAGAGTCAGAATAAACTTAAGCAACATCGAGGACGATGTTGAACTTAAGGAGGGGTGTTTGTAACCCACCTAGATCTGAAAAATAACTTCTTCTTTTTTGACAAAAAAAATTATGTTAAAAGTTATTGTAAACTTTTTATGACCAAGTTGGTCAAGGATGACTGTAATTGAATATTTATTTATTTAAATAATTAGATTGGGAGACACATATCCAAAGGAAAATGTTGAAACATTGTTCACTGACCAACTAGGAGGAATGAGCAGTTGTAGAAGGATAAATGACAAGTGGTAACACTAGCATTTCACTTTATAGTTTGCAAGAAGCAAAATCCCTACAACTGTGGTCATGTTTCCTGAGAGGAGGAACTATGCAGGTGGCTCGTTGAATTTCAAAACTGACCCAAATATCTAGGCAATCTTATCAATACCATCGAATTGAGCAAGAGGCTCAATACATTCTTTTCCAAGTGAATGAACCTCGTGACTCCTGCAAACTGAAAAGGTCAGGCACACAAGGAAATCCAATGAGGGGATAGATCAGGTGAAATTGATGAGATTTAAGTCTACTATTAAGTGCTAAGTTGCAGATATTTCTGGTGTGGGTTGTTATACAACATCTTCATCCTAGTGGTTCAGTGAACAGGCTTGGGGGTCCTAAAACAAGTGAATTTGGCTGCATTTAGGAGACAACTGGGAGGTACGATCTCCTTTGGGTGTTTGTCCCCATTATGCAACTATCTAGGTCTAAGTTTTTTATTATCTGTAAAATTACTTCATATGTTATTGCAGGTTTAGAATTGTTAGGAAGGCTTTTTGTTTCGAGTATTATTGACAAGGATGATATTGTTTTTCCCTTTCATAAAATTAATGGCAAATGGTAGAGTGTAGTGGAAGTTTTTGTTTATATTGCATATAAAACTTAATGTTTCGAAGTTTGTAGTACCGATTTCCTTAGAAGTTTCATCTCAGATTACTGTATTCTTTACTAAATAAATCTTGGAATCAATAGAACTCTTACTATTGTTAATAAATGTTAGATTCATTTAGGATAGAATTTACAATACTATATCTAAGATTTAGAGAACAGAGTTACAACAAAAAGAATCTTTTTTTAATGATCATTTATTAATAGTCTAATTTTATCACAAAAGTCGAACTAAAATTTAAAAAATTCAATCCAAAACTCCTACAGAACATTGTGTTAATCTACATAGTTTCTATTAAGTATTATATCTAAATACTTAGAATAAAATGTTATGGTATTAAATAAAAATATATTAAAATTCTAGTTCCATTATACACTTTATGTCCTAGTTAATCAATATTGTTTAGAACAAGGGTTCAAACCCTGGACGCTTCTTTTTCATAACTTCTTATGGCAATAAAGGCCTTCGCTATCATGACAAGGGTTCAATTTATTTTTAACAAATAGAAATCCTTCCTTTAAACAATTTTTATGCAGGGTTCCTTAAACCTAGTTATCCAATAGTTTAAGATAGGAACCAAATCAAACATCTTAACCGACCGAGTCTGTAAATATTTTCATCATAATCAATACTAAACTATAAAATTTAAACATAGAAATGTACAAATATATATGTTGATATATGTATTTATAAAATTTCTAACAATGACATAGTTTTAAACCCTGTGGCCTTACGACCCAAATTTTATACAACTAAGTATATAAATAAACTAAGCTTTGAAACAATTTCTGAATCAATTAGTATTTAATAGGTCTTCAGAATGAAACCTATCGAGGCCTCTCAGCTAAAACAAAATTAACTTCACTCTAATAAAATTTCCAACCCATTAATTTATCTGAACCCATGTTCGGATCCCATAGGGACGGTTATGTCCACAAACAATAAGTCAAATTATAAGCTATAAAATCGTTAATCCATCTACTGTAAACACAAATTCCTTACGACACAAAATGAGAACATCCCACTATTAACCTTGACATAGCTTTTCTATAATAAAAATAAATGAAAAACAGAGAAATGGCCTCTCGGCCTTAACATTACAATTATCTAGCTATTGCATTATCCATGAATGGCCTCACAACCTTAAAATATTACTGGAAAAACAAAACTACAGAGTTATAACAGAGACAACAACCAAACCAAAGGACTAAATCGATTGTGTAAATGCATTATCAAACCCTTATGGGAGTTTTCTTATAAAACCAAAACATTTACAAGTTTTTAGAGCGACAGTCGAAACGACTGCTCAAACACTCCTTAAAAATCTAGAACCCTGTCATAGTAGTGAGCATGTATTATAGTCTTTCAAACCATGAAATGCCTTAAGGGAAGAACCAAAGAAGCTTATCGTTTGTTTCTTAATGACAAGGAAACATGGGTTTAAGTCCATGCTAGGAGATGCACTGCCACAAACTAGAGCCACAAGTCACAGAGCCACGGGAAGTAAGGTGACAGGTATTACCAAAGCCAAGACTGGACACCACCACCACGACCATTCAAGGTCCAAGTGCAGCAACCTAAATCCCTAACCTCGCGCATATAAAAAATTATAGAGGTCAACTTGAGGCTATAAACTATTTTTCATAATAGTGAAAATAATCGGGCGAGCAAGGGAAGGGAACTTACCCTGTAGTGTAAAAAGGAAATTAAGGCAGTAAAGGCTTCATCACCAACATTGCCACCTTGTTGAATTGGCGCACCCACGAAAACAATTTACTGTCGTCGGTCCTCGAAGCTTACAGAGAGGAAACGTAAGTTATATTCCATGTGGCCATTGTGTACAACAATTTTTAATGTAATCCTTTTTATCAGAGTTGAGAGTGTGAGGTTGATACTACTGAATGCCAAGGCCAAGAGCTCGGCTCTCTCCCTCTGCTCCTCACCACGGTGCATAAAAGCGCAGCAACATATCGGTAACGAAATTCAAGGGACAATAAAACCCTTAGGGTTTTTCGAGGTGTTTGACATGCTATCCAACTGGTACATTAAAGCCATCATGTGGCTTGTACTTTGTTACATTTAAATCAAAAACTTCAACATCTAATCGCTTCAAGATTTCCAAGCCTTTGTTTACCACGTCAATGCCATAACCATTTTATTATATGCTTGCATTATCATATGTTAAGAGCAAGATTTTTTCTTTTGTTTTGCTTAGGACTTTTTGTGAACCCTTAGCTTAGGACCTTGGTTTAACTAAGTTGTTATAAGCCTTCTTCGTCAAATACCTGCAAAGAGTTACATAAGGGTTGCATTAGCCATAAGAGCTAAGTAAGACTCGTAACCCACCTTCCCCAGCATCTAAATATGGACTTATAGCATTCAAAGGAAAATATAACCAACAAGCACAACAACTTTAACTGACAGAGAATAAATGTGACGTTTCTTTCATAATGTAGCGACAAATAAAGTAGCGTCGTCAAAATGGTAAGCCCCATCATAGTTCTATCATAATGCGTATGTGGTCCTAATAAGTCATTTATACTCGAATGGATATAACACTATACACAAGTTAAAATTTGTATGAAATCGCTTATCCTTCATAAATGCACTTAGACTTATATTAAACAAAAATTATCATAAAAATTTGGAGATGTTACAAGGTCAAGCTTCAAGAGTAAAGTTTCACACTGAAACTCTACCATTACCCTCTTAGAACTATGCCTCTCCTAGAATTTTGGCCTAATTTATGCCTTAAAAAGCCACAAGAAAATATGCAAAAGGGTTTTGTTTTTAGCTCTCTACTTTGTTATTTATTTTTTATAATAATGAGTGTTATTTATGTTTTTTGTTTTTTATAAAATTTTGTTCTAATTTAAATAAAATAAAAAAATTATGAAAAGTTAAAATGCTTTTGATTTAAGTAAAGGTAAAAAGAGGTTGTGGTTTTTTGGAGTAACACGTTAGTTTCAGTTATCTCAAAAGTTTGTGAATGGATTTTTATGTTAATATACTAAGGAGAAGTGTAATTTAGTAAGTTATTTGTTATTTGATAGATATAGATTTAAGTTATTTGATAGATCTAGAGTTATGATAATTTTTTTATAATTTTATTTTAAATGTGATTGAATTAATAGTATAAATCCATCTTAACTCTATATCTTTATTGAAATGCAAAATTTAAAAAAAAAAAATTAAACCTTCTAACTATTTATAAACCCTAGGAATTAAAACATTATAATAATTTATAATATATCAACTCTTTAAACCGTCGATAAACCCTCTCTGTTAACTTAGAGAAAAACAATAAATACATGAAAAACAAAAAACATTAATTCCTTCATAACGCAACGGCATCAACCCGAATACATTTTATTTATTCTGATAACATTATTACCATCATGATCACAACGAAGCGATCACCATAGATAGATAAACAGAAGAAGATAACAACAATACACCAATTATCTCATTATTTTACGTAGTATTAGGGTATGCATATTTGCAAAAGACCGGGCAATGCCAATGCCAAGTAAGAACCCTCTCAGTTGATCCTGCAACCAGCAAAAGCAAAACAAAATCAGTTCCAGTGCTAAAAAATAATTATCATAAACGTGAAATTACTACGTGAGATTGAAGAAAAAACGTGATATGGGAGTGTAAATACGTGTTGCAGTTGGTCTGGAGAGAAAGCTTGAAGGGAAGATTAACACCGCAGGAGCCTGGCAGAGCAGAGACGGCAGCTGCATTAACGTTTCGGACTTGCGAATAAGCCTGCTTCAGGCATCCACACACTTGTCTCCTTGCCGGGGTGGTGGTGGACATACCTACCAACTTCTTCAGTCCTCCGCAGCAACCAGCGGTTGGTTTGCCCTTCCCGGATGTCAAATATCCAGCACACGGAGTCATATCCGAAACGACCGTTCCACAACTTATCCCGGCAGATTCTGCCTGCATCACCATAGATACCATGAAAATGGCACATACTCCAAGGAGCAGCAGAGCCTTGTTCTTGCTATTAATGCCCGCCATGATCTCACTCTCTTTTCTGTGATCGATACTCTGCACAGTTGAATCGCCCGTTCTTGGTCTCTCAAACATCATCCAATGGATGACTATAAATACTGAAATTTCTTCGGTGCGGCGATTAATTGCCCAACCAGGACATCTGCCCGTGACAATCCATGTATTGGAGTATTTCAATGACTTGGAAATAATATCTGGTCAGGAATGAATTTCGTTTTTAATATTAACGTAGAGATAAGTTCTTTCATTCAAATTTGGACAGTTGCATCTCTCTCCGTGCAGATACCCGCGAGCCTTGCTCTAAAGTTTGGTCCTTCTCCAGTACAAAAGAAGAAAGTGACCCGTCCAATTCAATAATTGTCACGGTGTCTTAAAAGAAAATTGCAGGCTCTGTAAGCCGTTCAATTCAATAATTGTCCTGGTGTCTTAAGGTGTGTTGGCCATGGCGAAAGGCGAGCACTATGAACCGCTGTGCTGCTTTAAATGTTGCCCGTGTGATGGGTATGTCATTGGATGTAAGTTGCTTCAGCGTACACATAACTTCATGCGGCATTTAAAGCTCTGCAGTGGAGTAGTTAGTAGAGTATGGGTCATTACTCATGGCTAAAAGCAAGTTTAAAAGATGAATTTATGTATTACTGGGAGCAGGGTTGGAATTTCATTTCATCTTTAGATTTTTTTTCCGAAGTGTAGAATTTTTATTTTTTCAAGTTCAGTTAAAATTTGTGTTTATAAACAGTATTTTTAGTGTTCAGTTTTTCTGAAAACTAAAATAAAAAATGAATAACTATGTCAAAATTATTATTTGGAAAAATGTTTGATCATTTTGTTTGATTTTTCAAAATATTTATAAGTATTTGACAGGAAAAATGCTCAATGACAGCGAAAAGTCTTCTCAAAATATTTAAAAGTATTTAATGAAACAAACTTTATGTGATGGGAAAATAAAGGATTTAGACTAAAATAATTGTGAAGGTAGAATTTTGTAACACACCAAAGTCAAAAACATTATATAGTTAAACATAAATAATAATAAAGAAAAGTATATTTACTTTATCTTAGTTTATTCTGGTGTAAACCCCACTAAGTTACTAAGATGCACCAACCCAAAATTTTGAGAACTTAAATCCTCATTGCAAAGGATTTGAGAAAGATCAAGCTAACTCATTTCACCTTGCAGGTGCTATATTCAACTACTCAAACAACTAAAGGGGGACCTTAAAGAACCTAACACTCTAAAGATACTCTAGCCATGATGGAAGGGATGAAAATAAAGCTAACCAATCTTACTATGGCCCAAACCTTGGCCAGAAGAAATTTAATTAGGAATCACAGTGTTTCAAATCCAATGGTGGACGCTAGCTATAAGCCATAGTGTTAGAGTTGCCTTTGGTTTGGATATACCCAATGCATCAAACGTGTCAGAACACTATTATCTTCAGTCGAAGAGCTACAAATTCGTTTTCTTCAAGCACTGTCATGCACCAAAGTGTGTAAATGGTCAAATGTTGTTGGTTGAACTCTCGACAGCTAGGCCTTCAACTCTACTCTCTGATACTATATGAAGCTATTGTTTACATGCTTTAAAAGTCCAAACTTGCAGCTTACACAGAGGTCTTGGTGGTTCAACGTGTTGCATCCTTCACCTATAGGTACGACATTCTTTAATAAGCTTTAACTAGCAGTTGTAGGATTTTTTACACTTCTCTAAATAGGCTTAAACTAACGGTTGTATAAACCCTTGTTGCAAGTGTGGTCACCATGGAACTCGAACCTTGGTTTAACAGCTAAGTTTCTCGGTTTAAAGTTGCGGCTCTTTCCTGATGGTTTAGAGTTACGGCTCTTTCCTTGTTTTGTACTTTGAAGGAGGCAATGTTTATTGTTCATGGTAGTTTCAACTTTATTCTCGATTATCAGTTGTTTATGTTCTTGACGTTGTTTGGTCGTGGAATCAAAAGAACTTACCACTGGGGTTTAACTTCTCAAGTCGTTTGGCTTCTACATTATTGGTAATTTCTTGTTAATACTTTATTAGGGTTTTTTGAGACGCCATTCGACGTATTTGTAGTTGGGTTATTTATTTGGATTTTGTGTAAATGTACCCAGCTAGAGTTGGTTCCTTGGTTTTTCTGCATAGGTTTAACCCAACCTGGGTGAGATGATAATACTGGTTTTTAATTGTTAACTTAATGTACTGTGTATTTCCTTATGGGTTTTCATGACTCTGTTTCTTCAAATATTTCGACGTCGTAATGAAATTTCAAGTGAACATTGTTTAGTTGTATACATTATTATAGCATGTATCCTTATCTTGGTTTTTATGTCTACAAAATGTATTCAGTTGAGAAATAGGGTTGGGGTTTCTCTGTAATACCCCAATTTTAATCCCTGCTTGCATCAAAATAAATAGGATACATATGTTGTAAATAATCTTGGTGCGGAGCTAAAGGCCAAGGCCCCACCATAGATTTGGTTATGTTGTGCTTCTGATTAGGAATGGTCACCGATGGTATATCGGGACATGCGGCATATATTTAATTATGGCATCATGTAAACACGCACTTTTTAATTAAATAACTCAACCAGCTATGTTCGCAGCAACTAAATTGAGAAAGGGCATGATTCCAAAGGATAAGGAAAAAGGGGGGGGATGTGGAACTTTGAGTCACGAGGAAAAGGTCTATGTGTCACCACCTCCCTTGGTTAATTTCCCGTTTGTTAGCTGAGGCAGCGATTGGCTGGAAAGCAAACCACTATCATGCCACGCTTTCTCTCCTCTCCACGACGTGGAAACCGTTTCTTCCCCACTCCCTCGGATCTTGGTCGTTCGTCTTCCTCATGCAGGACGGGGGAATAAAACGTTTTACCAGTCGTTGTGTGGGGGTTCGCCTCCTCTCTCTCGCGCTAATTGTCGGTCTGTAATTCTGTTCGTTCCATCCACACAGAGAACCAATTTCGGCCTCCACGCATTAGACTGTGTATTGTTTTTCATCCATCTTAGCGGATTGTGAGCGGAAATTACTGGGATTTTTCCCACAGATTGATGGGAGCGATTTCCCATGCATTGATGACTGAGTTACCTACAACGCAGCATTGGTAAAAGATCAGGGCGATCTTTTCTGTGAATCCACGCTGAGCCATGAATGTTGGCTGTGTATTTTGACCATTTTTCTGGTCTGTGTTAGTCTCACAGCGATAGTATTAAATATTGGGTAGATGTGGGTTCATGTGAGTGTGTTAACTATTGTTTGCCACGATGGCTTGACTGCGTTTTTCACTGTAAACGCTTGAATAGCTGTTGGGATGCCTGCATGCAGTGGATTCGTCCCTAGACTATTTTTGGGTTGGTGAATGATGGCCTAAGGTGCTTG
Organism: Pseudotsuga menziesii; assembly: GCA_001517045.1. NCBI lineage: Eukaryota > Viridiplantae > Streptophyta > Pinopsida > Pinales > Pinaceae > Pseudotsuga > Pseudotsuga menziesii. Next base: position 155,899 of record LPNX010810694.1, on the reverse strand, counting down.
ATAAACCTGGTGGGTTGAGAACCACACGGGCAGAGCTATTGAGCTGGATTTCTTCTCCACAACCCCTGAAAAGCACTGGAGGGAAGATCAAGGTCTAAGGGACTGCGTTGCAGAGAAGGGACTGACTTCCTGGTGTTGGGTGTTCTAGAATCCAGGCTGGTTCTGGTGTTGGTGTCTACAGCTCTTCAGTGAGCTCACGAGCTTAGCATTAGCCTTTCCCAACTCCTGGATGGCCTGATAAACCCAACTTTTTTGGCTTAGCTGATCTGCTGTTCGCCTGATAAACCCAATCGTGTTTGCTTGGCTGAACTGTGTACCCTTGTGGTGTTGTTACCCTTGACTATGTGTAAGCCTGTTAGTTCCTTAATCCTTGGGGAGTCATGCCCGGCTCGGGGGTGGCAGCATTGCTGAGAGATTTACGAGCGTGCTAGCCTATGGTTGGGTGGAATGTTGCAGCGACGTAGCTGGTTGCGAAACGAGTTCTTTATAAAGAGAAGTAATCTTGTCTATTCTACTTCTGCAATCCTATTTACAGTTAATGATCATGATGAACATGTTGAGTGCTTGTATGAATGTATGTTGCTTCCGCTATGTATGATAAATAATCATGTATGCATGTTTTAGTTCAAGCATTTTTATTTCAGCATTTCAGCAATTTTTATGAATGCACATGTTCATGGGGCTGGTAGCCCGGATGGTTAACGCAATGGTAGCATCCTCTTCGTCGATCGGAGGGTCGAGGACATTACAGCGTGGTATCAGAGCTCATGTTGCAACATGGGCCTGAATGGATCACAGGGATGCAGTGATAGAGGCAGGATTTCTTTCTGCCCAGCAGAAATCAATGAATGACTAGAAATTCAAAATTTAAAAATGATCTAAGCGCCTGAACAGTCAGAGCATCGGACCACTAAAGAGGAACAGACTTCCGATGTATCTGAAGAGTTTAGCGGTTTCCCGTCCGCCGTTGCGGCTGACGAAAGGACTAAACTGCCGATGCAGCAGTGGATCCGATTGCCGACGGAGGGAAATTTCAAGAAAATTGTCTAAGTGTTTGAACAGTCATCGGAGCACTTAGTGGTTTGGACTTCCAATGAAGCAAAGGACTTAGTGGAAGAGACGTCCGATGCAGCGGAAGAGTAAGACAGAAGCATACCCGGCGGAGAAAATATTTTGAAGAAAATCACGGAAACTTATCTAAGTGTCCGTCGAAAGAAAATAACTCTTCGAGCATCCGTCGTTGCGGAAGTCTAAACGACTACGCACCCGATGGAAAAGTCGTCCGACCGCCGACACCATGGAAAAAAAAAATTGGAAAATTTGGCTAAGTGTTGAAATCATCGGCTATCGGAAGAAATTAGTTGTTCGTCCGTCTGCCGTTGCGGAAGTCAAAGTCACTAGACTTTCGACGAGAAAGACCTCCGACTGCCGACGCCGCGAGAAAATTAAGTCGAAAAATTTTCTATGTATAGAAGATCATCGACCAATTGGAAGCAGAAAATTGTTGAGTGCCCGCCGTTGCGGAAACAAAAACCACTAGCCTGTCGATGAGGAAAGACTGCCGCTGGAAGAAGATAGTGGTTCGAGCGTCCACCGTGGCGGAAGACAAAAACACTAAGTCTTCCGACGAGAAAGACCACTGACGCTGAAAGTTCAAGATTTTTCTAAGTAAACAGCCGCTGATCGGAAGAAGTTAATGTTTGGTGTGCCGCCATTGCGGAAGCCAAAAGAACTAGTCTTTCGATGTAAGAAGTCTATCGACACCGATCTGGTTGTGCCGCTAATCGGAAGAAGAATGAAGATCGTGTTCCGTCGTTGCGGCTGCTGATGGACTATTGTTCCGAAGGATTAATGGAGCCGATAGACGATGTACAGCGGAGAAATTAGTGGTTTCGACCGCCGAAATGCTGGATGGATAGTTGAAAGAGAGCCGATTCTGTGCAGGGAAAATTTTAAGATTTTCAAGTGGGATTTTCCCATAGATTTTGACTGTTTTTCAGTGGGATTTTCGGCTATTTTCCAGTGGATTTTCGAGGCCAAAAATGGAGAAAGTGGCAGTGGTCTAATGCGCCAGATTGCGCGAAAGCCACAAGGGGGCAAGCCCCCTTGACCCCCGTCGTCCTCCTCAGATAGACATTATTTGATGAAGGAAATATTGTGTTTGGGAAAATTTGTTATTTTATGATTTTTCCAAGAAAACGGTAAGTAGTTTGATTTATATTAATACTATGCATCTAATAGTTTGCTACTAACACATTGCAGAGCTATAGATAACTTCCAAGAGCAGTACTCCAGAAAGAACAGTGTGGTAAAGCCAGAGGTGGTTCAGTCATGAGAACCCATAATGGGTATGATGCTCGGGATTCTTACAAGCGAGCAAAAGATGCCATGGGAGAAAATGTCCATAATAGGAATGATGACATTGAGTCCAATGGAAGGAGATTCCAAGAGACACCGCTAGATGTTGCAGCCACCATGAGAAGCTTAATAAAATCCCAGGAAGAACAACACCAGTTGAATGCTGCCATATTGGAAAGCTTGACAGACTTGCAGAAAAAGATAGATTCTGGACGAGGTACATCAAGACCAGAAGGTAGTAAGAGTAGCACTAGGAGAAGGAGAAGGACTTCCAGTGGATCGTCTGACTCCGAAGAATCCAGTGGAGATACAAGTTCATCTCCTCATAAAAGGAAAAGAAAGAGACACCATCGGGATTATTCTCGAGATGAGTTTAGGAAAGCTAAACCTCCTACATTTGATGGTGAGATAAAGACGGGACAAGAAGATGAGGTTTGGCTTCTTGGGATAAAGAAGTACTTTCAGGTGCAGGATTATTCAGGGAACATGAAGGCAAGAGTTTCCATATTCAATCTGAATGGAAGGGCATCCATTTGGTGGGAACACTTCAAGCAGGTAAAAAGGATCAGTGAAAGGAAACTGAAGTGGAAACAGTTCAAGAAGTATTTCAGGTAGAAATACCTCTCTGACAGGTACTATGATGACAAGATCAAGGAGTTCCATGAGCTGAGATTGGGACAGCAAACCATGGATGAATACGCAAATAAATTTTTGGAGCTGTTGAGGTATGTCCGGTACATCAGAGATGAAAAAGTGAAAGTCCATCTTTTTCTGAGTGGATTACCTCAGTCTTACAAAGATAGAATTGAGTTTTATCAACCTAGCACTCTTGAAGAAGCAATAAGAAAAGCTAAGTATTGCTATGAGCAAAGTAAAGGAAAACCTGATTACCAGAAGGCATGGAAGGACAAGAAGAATGAAAAGTTGGACCAAAGAAAGAAAGGTTTCAAACCTTCTAGATTCAGGAATCAGCAAAAGCAGCCATTCCAAGCTGCGAATGATCTAGTTGGAGTGACAGGTGGAAAGCCTAAAGAGCCACATCCGAATAAATGTCCACTCAAATGTTGGAAATGTGAAGGACCTCACTTGCGTAGAAATTGTCCACTCGAGAATGAGAGTCCAAGGCCAGCTTACAACGTTCAAGAAGCAGAAACAGTGGGTCAGGTAGCAAGGGCAGTCCCTAGGATTTATGCAGCACTGGAGGACCGCCAAGCATATCACTAGTCAACTATGGTTGAAGTAGCAGGTAAGATTGTTGAGCAATCTGTTTCCATTTTGATTGACCCTGGTTCTACGCACAGTTACATTACCCCTAGAGTAGTGGAGGTTTGTGATTTTAAGAAGGTAAAGCATAGGAAGTCTTGGTTAGTTCAGCTAGCCACTGGAACTAAGAGAAAGGTCAGTGAAGTAGTAGAGAAATGCCCATTGGTCATGGATGGGTTGGTCACTTGTGTAGATATGAATGTTCTACCGCTTGGTTCCTTTGATGTTCTCATTGGGATGGATTGGTTAGAATCTCACAGCGTGAAGCTTGACTGTTACAATAAGACTTTCGAATGCATGAATGAAGAAGGTAACCTAGTAGTTGTGAAAGGCATTCCAAAGGTGATTTCAGTACGATAGGTTTCAGCAATGCAGTTAAAGAAGTTCTGTAGGAAGGGTTGCCAGTTGTATGCAGCTCATATTTTGGAGACATCAGGAGATGAAGCTCCTAGGTTGGAGGACTACCAGGTGTTACAGGAATTCAGGGATGTGTTTCCTAATGAGATTCCAAGGCTTCCTCCAAAGAGGGACATTGATTTCACTATTGAACTTGTGCCAGGATCAGCACCAGTGTCCAAGGCACCCTACAGAATGAGTACACCGGAGATGCTAGAGTTGAAGATGCAACTGCAAGAGTTGTTGGAAAAGAAGTATATCCGACCGAGTGTATCTCCTTGGGGAGCACCAGTTCTATTTGTAAAGAAGAAATATGGTACACTTAGGTTGTGTATTGATTACAGACAATTGAACAAGGTTACGGTGAAGAATAAATATCCTTTGCCTAGGATTGATGACCTCTTTGATCAAATGAGAGGAGCAAAGGTATTTTCCAAGATTGACTTGAGGTCTGGTTACCATCAGGTAAGAATCAAGGATGAAGACATTCATAAGATAGCCTTCAGGACAAGGTATGGGCATTATGAGTTTGTAGTGGTACCATTTGGCCTCACAAATGCACCAGCTACATTTATGTGCCTTATGAATAGTGTCTTCAGCAAATATTTGAACAAGTTTGTTCTTATTTTCCTTGATGACATTCTTGTTTATTCTAAGAATGAGGAAGAACACGAAGAGCATTTGAGGTTGACATTGCAATTGCTTAGGGAGAATCAGTTGTATGCAAAACTAAGCAAGTGTGACTTCTATAGAGATATAATTCAGTATTTGGGTCACATTATCTCAAAGGAGGGTATATATGTGGACCCTGAGAAGATTGAAACCATTATGAATTGGCCTACTCCAAGAAATGTGAGAGATGTAAGATCTTTTATGGGACTTGCAGGATACTACCGTAGATTCATTGAGGGATTCTCCAAAGTTGCACATGCCATCACTTCTTTGCAAAAGAAGGGGATGAAGTTCGAATGGACATCGAGGTGTGAAGAAAGCTTCCAGCAGTTGAAGAATATTCTCACCAGTGCACCAGTATTAAAGGTTGCAGATCCAGAGAAAGATTTTGTGGTGTGTACCGATGCATGCGGGCAAGGGCTTGGAGGAGTCCTTATGCAGGACAACCATGTGATCTGTTACGAGTCAAGAAAGCTGAAGGAACACGAGAAGAACTATGCCACTCGTGATCTAGAGCTTGTAGCCATAATACATGCTCTCAAGATGTGGAGACATTACTTGATGGGCAGAAGATTTGAGCTCAGAATAGATCACTATGGACTGAAGTATCTATTTGACCAGCCTACTCTGAATGCTAGGCAAGCAAGATGGTTGGAATTTTTATGTGAGTTTGATTTTGAAATCAAGCACATAAAGGGGAAGGAAAATAAGGTAGCTAATGCACTGAGCAGGAAAGTACAGGAAATGCATGTGGCATCTCTTAGTATTTGCCAATCAGATTTGAGGCAGCAGATTGTTAGTCATGCTGCTGGAGATGAATTGTATGAACAGGTAAAAGACAAATTGTAGCAACAAAGTCTTGAGAAGAGGTATGAGGGATAAAAATTGGAAGAGGATGGGCTTCTCACTTATAAAGGTAGAATTTATATTCCAGATGTAGCATATTTGAGGAGAGTTGTTATAGATGAAATCCATCAAGCTCCGTATTCTGGTCACCCAGGATATCAGAAGACAATTGCTACAGCTAGAAAGCAGTACTTTTGGCTGGGATTGAAAAATGGTATGGCTGAGTACATTTCCAGGTGTATGAAATGTCAACAGGTAAAGGTTGAGCATCAACATCCAGTAGGCTTGTTGCAGCCTTTGCCAGTTCCGGAATGGAAATGGGAAGTTATTTCCATGGATTTTATTACAGGATTGCCAATGACTTGGAGACAACATGATTCTATCATGGTTGTGGTAGAAAAGTTGACTAAGGCAGCACATTTTATACCAGTGAAGTCTACGCACAAGACTGATGACATTGCAAAGATCTTCATGAAGGAGATTTGTAAATTGCATGGATTACCTAAGGCAATAGTTTCTGACAGAGATGTCAAGTTCACTTCCAACTTTTGGAAGGGGTTGTTTGCAGATTTGGGTACAAAGTTAAACTTCAGCACTACATACCATCCTCAGACAGATGGGCAGACAGAGAGAGTTAATCAGGTGCTTGAAGACATGCTTCGCATGTATGTGATGTCCAAACCAACCAAGTGGGAAGATTAATTGCACTTGGTAGAGTTTTCTTATAACAATGGACAGCAAGCATCCTTGGGGATGAGTCCATATGAAGCTTTGTATGGAAGACGATGCAAGACACCAGTGAATTGGGACAACCCGATAAACAGAATTGTGCTTGGACCAGAATTGCTCAAGGAAATGGAGCAAGAAGTTGTAAAGATTAGGCAGAATCTAAAAGCAGCACAGGACCGACAGAAAAGCTATGCAGATAAGCATAGGGTGAACAGGGAGTTCAGTGTTGGGGATCATGTTTACCTCAGAGTGAGGGAAAAGAAAAGTTCCTTGAAGCTTAGAAGTTGTGCCAAGTTGTCACCTAGATATTGTGGGCCATTTGAAGTACTTGAGAGGATAGGGCATGTTTCATATAAACTTGCATTGCCTGCTAATACTAGAGCTCATAATGTTTTTCATGTTTCTTTGCTTAAGAAGTATGTACATGATCCTAACCATGTGATAAATTGGGATGTGATTCAGGTGGAACCCGAGGGAGAATTCCAAATCAAGCCAATGCACATCCTCGACAGGAAGGTCACAATGCTCCGGAACCGAGCCATAGGGCAGGTAAAGGTGCAGTGGGAGCATTACAGACCTGAAGAGGCTACGTGGGAGCTGGAGGATGCCATGCGATTGGCACATCCATTTTTGTTCAATCCTGCGGAACACTGAAGCAGTACCAGTGTAGCATTTTGTTCAAATTTTGTAAAAGCACTGAGGACAGTGCTATTTAAGGGGGAGGGGAATGTAATACCTCGGTTTTAATCCCCACTTGCATTAAAATAAATAGGATACATATGTTGTAAATAATCTTGGTGCGGAGCTAAAGGCCAAGGCCCCACCATAGATTTGGTTTATGTTGTGCTTCTTATTAGGAATGGTCACTGATGGTATATCGGGACATGCGGCATATATTTAATTATGGCTTCATGTAAACACGCACTTTTTAATTAAAAAACTCAACCAGCTATGTTTGCAGCAACTAAATTGAGAAAGGGCATGATTCCAAAGGATAAGGAAAAAGGGGGGGGATGTGGAACTTTGAGTCACGAGGAAAAAGTCTATGTGTCGCCACCTCCCTTGGTTAATTTCCCATTTGTTAGCTGAGGCAGCGATTGGCTGGAAAGCAGACCACTACCATGCCACGCTTGCTCTCCTCTCCATGACATGGGAACCGTTTCTTCCCCACTCCCTTGGATCTTCGCCATTCGTCTTCCTCATGCAGGATGGGGGAATAAAACTTTTTACCAACCATTGTGTGGGGGTTCACCTCCTCTCTCTCACGCTAATTGCCGGTCTATAATTATGTTCGTTCCATCCACATAGAGAACCAATTTCGGCCTCCACGCATTAGACTGTGTATTGTTTTTCATCCATCTTAGCAGATTGTGAGCGGAAATTACTGGGATTTTTCCCATGGATTGATGGGAGCGATTTCCCATGCATTGATGACTGAGTTACCTACATCGCAGCATTGGTAAAAGATCAGGGCGATATTTTCTGTGAATCCACACTGATCCATGAATGTTGGCTATGTATTTTGACCATTTTTCCAGTCTGTGTAAGTCTCACAGCGATAGTATTAAATATTGGGTTGCTGTGGGTTCATGTGAGTGTGTTAACTGTTGTTTGCCACGATGGCTTGACTGCGTTTCTCATTGTAAACGCTTGAATAGCTGTTGGGCTGCCTGCATGCAGCGGATTCGTCCCTGGACTATTTTTGGGTTGGTGAATGATGGCCTGAGGTGCTTGATAAACCTGGTGGGTTGAGAACCACACAGGCAGAGCTATTGAGCTGCATTTCTTCTCCATAGCCCCTGAAGAGCACTGGAGGGAAGATCAGGGTCTGAGGGACTGCGTTGCAGAGAAGGGACTGACTTCCTAGTGTTGGGTGTGTGTGGGTGCTCTAGAATCCAGGCCGGTTCTGGTGTTGGTGTCTACAGTTCTTCAGTAAGCTCACGAGCTTAGCATTAGCCTTTCCCAACTCCTGGATGGCCTGATAAACCCAACTTTGTTGGCTTGGTTGATGTGTTGTTCTCTTTATAAACCCAATCGTGTTGGATTGGATGAACTGTGTACCCTTGTGGTGTTGTTACCCTTGACTATGTGTAAGCCTGTTAGTTCCTTATTCCTTGGGGAGTCATGCCCGGCTCGGGGGTGGCAGCATTGCTGAGAGATTTACGAGCGTGCTAGCCTATGGTTGGCTGGAACGTTGCAGCGACGTAGCTGGTTGTGGAACGAGTTCTTTATAAAGATAAGTAATCTTGTCTATTCTACTTCTGCAATCCTATTTACTGTTAATGATCATGATTAACATGTTGAGTTCTTGTATGAATGTATGTTGCTTCCGCTGTGTATGATAAATAATCATGTATGCATGTTTTAGTTCAAGCATTTTTATTTCAGCATTTCAGCAATTTTTATGAATGCACATGTTCATGGGGCTAGTAGCCCGGATGGTTAACGCCATGGTAGTGTCTTCTTTGCCGGTCAGAGGGTCGGGGACGTTACAGGTTTCTACTCTTCATGTTATGTTGTTTGTTAATGTTATTGTTAAGGTGTAAAGAATAGTAATATGCATATCTAGGTTTTCTTTCATGAATCTCCAAACCCTATTCATTGACTGGTTTCGATGTAATAAGAGTTATTAACATCGATGAAAGGTTTCTTTATAAGAAGAAATGCTTAGTACAGTTTAATCGTCTTTACTTATTCTAATGAATGTTGTTTATCGATAGTATTAAAGGAAAAAGGGTTGATTCTTAATCATTGATTGTAATTTAACACTTGAACTATAAATGATTATAAGAATTACACTACAACAATATAGTAATATCTGTAGCTGGAATATAAACAATAAATATGGGAAAATATTAACCATGGGCTCACATAATTAGAACAGTAACTGTAATACAACGTAAATAGAGAAAATGATAACCCTAAACTTATATAACCATATATGTGTTTTTAATCAACATTAGTAAATGATTTAGTCACATAGCAGTTGTTGTACTAAGACCAAGGTTAGTTATATAAAACATATATGTAAAATATGGAAATTGTAGTATTAACAACCACACACCACCCTTCCACTGGAACATGTAGCAAGCAAACTTGTACGGTTCCACCCCCTTGCCCAAACCCTTGGGTTTAAAATAGTTCTCTTGCAGTCTCAAGTTGCCACCAATAACTATAGAGAGTAAGTTATTCCAGAACCTAGCATTCTCTTATGCTCACTGGTGGTTCTAGTACAGAGCCTAACATCTTCAAGATGCTCTCTCGCATCTCTAAGCTATTTCATGGATACATTCCATAGAGCCTTCACCTCTTCAGATCATTTGAAGCTCTTTTGGGTATTTCTATTTTCTTATACCTCATATTCCCCTTACATGCATTTTCCCTTGCCTCGGAGTTTTAGAGCAAATAACTAACTCTCCCTGGCGCTGTCCACTTGTCTTCGTAAGGAGTGTTGAGGTTTGATAGCTGTTTTTAAACCCAAGTTTTTTTCAATTAATTGCATAGCTGTTAAAACTATCAATTTCCAATTATATTCAAATGAAATTTAGTTTACTTGTTTCATCAAAGTAAATAACAAAAAAATATCAAAAGTAACGAGGGGGTATTACAATCCTCCCCTCCTAAAAACTTTTTACCATCCTCAGTGCTTAATCAGTGTTATTATAGCTTTGAAATAAAGCAGGAAAATTTTGACTCATAATTTATTATCTTTCCCAAGTATTTTTTTTCTCTGAATAATGTTTCCATTGTAGTTTAACTTGTATAATAGTCTGCTTCCGAAGCTGAATTTTTCTCCTATTGAGAATGCACATTGGTTCTGTGTGGAAATCGCCCTATGGTTCCACCTGTACATTATCCCAGTTAATAATCTGAGATTGATCAGCAATATACTTTTTTAACAAAGAAATATGGAAAACATCATAAATTATAAAATAAGGAGGTAAGGCCAATTGATAAGCTACGAGCTCTATTCTAGCCAAAATTTCAAAAGGCCCCACATATTTTGGGTGCCAATTTTGCATAGAGTCATAATCTTAGCTTGTTTTTCTTTATTTTGACTCTCAGAAATACATGTTCTCCTGCTCTATACGCTTTAGTTGTTCACTTCTTGTCCGCATAACTCATATGTTTTTCTTGTGAAGTTTTTAAGTTTTGTTTTATTTTTCACACCATTTCCTCCATTTGTGCTACAATATATGTCCCTAAAGCCAATCTGTCCTCTAAGTTACCCCAACTTAGAGGTACTTTACATCTCCTACCATACAACACCTCAAAATGACTCATTTTGAGGGATGCTTCGTAATTGTTGTTATAAGCAAATTCTACCAGATGAATATAATCCTCTCATTTGCTCGGTTGAATCATCACATACATTCTCAACGTGTCTTCCAAGACCTGATTCACTCGCTCTATCTGTCCATCTGTTTTTGGATGATAGGTTGTACTGAAGTTCAATTCCGTATCCATACCTTTAAATAATGACATCCAAAATCTGGAAGTAAATTTAGCATCACGGTCTGTGATCATTATCTTTGGTATACCATGTAGCCTGAAAATTTCCTTCATAAATATATGAGCAATATTGACAGCTTTATGAGTTGACTTTACATGTATGAAATGGGCTTCTTTACTTAATTTATCCACTACTACCATAATGGAGTCAGTCTGCTTCTTTGTTCTCGGTAACCCTATAATAAAATCGATAGTTATAGTTTCCCATTTCCACTCTGGTATAGGTATAGGCTGCAATAATCCGGTTGGGTGTTGGTGAATGGCCTTAGCCTATTGACAAGTGAAACATCGGGCCACATATTTAGCTGCTTCTGTTTTCATATTTGGCCAATAGAAATCTTTCTTTAAAGTTGTTATAAATTTTTGATATCCACGGTGTCCTGCATACGGGTTATCATGCAATTCTTTAAAGATGACCTACTTTACATTGTATTGATTAGGCACATAAATTTGGTTTTTGAAACATAGAAACCCTTCTGCATCAATCTGACACAGACTCTCTTATGTTCCAAAATTTTCCTGGTTACATTTTTCCACCCAAATCCTATATTACTCATCATTAACTGATGCTTTTAACAAAGTTTTGAATTCAGATTCATAATTGTTAATTAGCGCTGAATGCATTTTATGTTGTTGTCATCTTAATGCATCTTCTACTATGTTTTCCTTTCCTTTTATGTGTTTAATTTTGAAATCGTACTTACTTAGAAATGCAAGCCACCTGGCTTGACGGGCATTTAATATTTTTTGATCGAATAATTATTTTAACCCAATATTGTCTGTTAGTAACAAAAATTTCTTTCCCATGAAATAATGCCGCCAGATCTTAAGGGCATGAATAATAGCTTCCAACTCCATATCATGTACTACATAATTTTCTCATGTTCCTTTAGTTTCCGTGATTCATAACAGATTACATGACCTTCTTGAGTTAAAACCCCTCCTAACCCTTCTTTACTCGCATCAGTGCATACCACAAAGTCCTTACTTGGATCAACAATTTTTAATACTAATGTTGTTGTGAATAATTTTTTTAGTTTCTCAAAACTATCTTGACATTGTTGATTCCAGATAAATCGAACACTTTTCTATTGCAAAGTGGTTATAAGGTAAGCTATTTTGGAAACATTTTCTGTGAATATGCGGTAGTATCCTATTAACCCCATAAAGGATCTTATATCAAGTTCATCTTTTGGTGCAGGCAATTCCAATATAGCCTTGATTTTTGTAGGATCAACTGTTATTCCCTTTTTTGAAATAACATGTCCTAATTATTGTGCTTGTTTTTTATAAAAGTCACACTTACTTTATTTTTCATATAGTTGATGTTCCTTGAAAGTTTTGAAAACCTTCCTTAGGTTCCCTTCATGTTATGCCTCACTCTTTGAATATAATAGAATATCATCAGTAAATACTAACACAAATTTATCCAAAAATTTACTTAGCACATTATTCATCATATTCATAAATGTTGTAGGAGCATTTGTTAAGCCGAATGGCATCACCACAAATTCATAGTGTCCATATCTTATTCAGAAATCAGTTTTATGGACGTCCTCATCTTTAACCTGTACCTGATGGTACCCTAATCTGAGATCAATTTTTGAAAATAGTTTTGCTCCACCAATCTGATCAAACAGATCATCTATTCTCGGTAAAGGGTATTTATTTTTAACTGGCATCTTATTTAATTGTCGGTAATCTATGTACATTTTGAAAGTTCCATCATTCTTTTTAACAAACAACACGGGTGCTCCCCATGGAAATACACTAGGCCAAATATATCCCTTATCCAATAATTTGTGTTTAGGAACATGTTTTAAAGCTTTTTTTTAGAAAAACTAACAAAAAATTAATAACTGTATATAGAAAACGCCAAATGTCAAAATTATTTTTTGGAAAATTGTTTGGCCATTTGGTTGGACTTTCTCTGAAAATATTTAGAATTATTTGACAAGAAAAACACCCTATGACTATGTAATACCCTGGTTTTGACCCCGTTTGCATTAAATGTATATGATGTAAATATTTTAATTAATCATGGTGAAGAGCTAAAGGAAAAATCCCTACCATTGATTTATCATTTTATATTTTGGCGATTAAAGTCGATGCCGATCATATTTTGTGCTAGACGACACATTATAATTTTGGACACCATGTAAATATGCAACGTACTATAAATACCCACAACCAGCTATGACAATGCAACAAATAATGAGATGGGGGCATGATTTCCTAAGGATAAGAGGGGGGAGTGTTATCAACCCAAATGCCACTTCTCTGTCCAAGTGCCGACACTTCATATGTTGGCGCACAAAAGGACACTTATGGATTGAAGGTTGCCTAAACACTATAGATGGGCATGACATGAGATGCATTCACTATCCACCAAGCTTGCCATTTTTACCTTTTATATGTTGATTGTTGTACGCGACTCTTCCAACATCAACTCGCGTACATATGTGACTATCTCCACAGCATACCGTGTACTATACAATTGTATTGTCATTGCAACCCGCGTACAAATCTGTACGTGGGTTTCCCTTATAGCAACTCGCGTGTCATACGCAAGTTGCCATTATCAATACTCGCGTATGCCTCCATTCGACATTAAAAATAATATAACACGATTAATGGAGATTTGTTAAGCCCTAATAATTAACTATATTAACTGTCTCAACCTCCTCAACCTTCGAAACTACTCTATTTCCCTAAGTATAAATAGAGGCCTTGGGGAGGGCATTGATCAATCATACTTGGAGAGCAAAGTTATGCTGGTGGTATATCTTCAGACGTCTTTGGAGCAGCAGAACTCAGAATCCTTTGGTTGCAGAGGAATCCTTGTTTCAGGCGTTGGGTTGTATACTTATCTCATTCACTATTGTTAATAAAAAGAATACTTCTTCCAACTTTGTGTTTAGTTTCTTTCATGTATCATGGTTTGATAAATAGTTATGATTAAGCATTCTATATATTATTTATATGACTTGTCATATATACATGTATAAGATTGTACTTGGAGGATTTTCTCTTTGCAGGTGAAGGAGGTGCATCCCTGAAAGCTTTGGAGAGGAGCAGAACTGGAGAAGAGAAAGCTTGGATCAACCGTCGCTAATCGGGTGAGTTCAAAATTTCTTCCTATTCCTTTTCTATACTTTAAAGTTGATTGTCTGCAAGTTTTAAGAGTACGTTGGTAACCCTAGACCCTCGGTTACAAGGGTGTTTATTCCTGAACAACAGAACCAGCGACTCCACTGGGGAGCCCAGACTGCTGTGGGTTATTTCTGTTTACTGTTTCCTAGTCTTTGCCTTGAGTCTGTGTGTGGTATCCTGTCTTGGTTCATGCTTAGGATAGTGTTTGAAGACCTTGAAAATTTTTCTTTTTATTAGAAAATTTTGTACCTGTATGTGGGTTTCTCTTGCATACAGTCACGTACAGAGGCCTACATACGCGGGTTGCTCTCTAGGACAGTCGCATACAGTATGCGGGTTGCCCTTATATACAGTTGCGTACAAGCCTTAGCATTGGATTTTTGGGGTTAGGGTTTGCTTGTCTCTGTGCCTCTATAAAGTCTGTTTGCTGGTTGGTTTTCCTTATAAGCACTAAATTGTGAGTTTGATGACCTTGTTGGCCACACCTTCTGCTTTGTTGTAAAGCCCTTGAGTTCTTTTGTTTGGATTGTCTTTCTGTTGCAATTTGGAGTGGATTTTCCTATTTGGGTTATAGTTCCAAGTGTTGGTTGTCTGAATCAGTGATCAGGGTTCTAGACACTGTTTATACCTTTCTATTTTCGGATAGTGATTGGTTTGCCACTTGCCTTTGTGTGATTTCAGTGATTTCCTTTCATTGTATCCACCCAAGCTAGGGTTCCAAGTCTTCCTTAGGTGGTTGATGCTTGGTCTTATTAATCTGTTTACTTCACTTTTCTTACTTTATACAGTTTGTTTAATTCAAGCATACTCAAGTTTTTTGTGCATTTAGGTGCATAGTAGTCTTTGAGCATTTTAAAAAAGTGAAAATAAAAACATCTTAAAAGCTTTTGCATTTGATTTTGCATAGAGTAGTTTTATTTTCAGTTTTTAAAATATAATCTCAAAAACTACCAAAATATAGTCTTAGTGTTCTCTTTATCATTGCATTTTTTCTTCAATTTATATTTACAAAAAGAAAAAAGAAGTTTGTTTTAGTAGTGATAATTTCCTTTGAAAACATACACCTTTGCTTTTTATATTTCTTATCGAGTCAAAAAACATCATAGTCCTTCACTCCACTTCCCTCTGAGTAATAAATAGCCCTTAAAATGAACGCAATAATTAAAATTTATCAGTAATTTTTATTTTTTAGGGCCATCCACCTTCTAGCTTAGGCTAGACTTGTGGGATAGAAAGTGTAAACTTCCCATAAGTTTTAAAATTCATACATAGTGAACCATTCGATAGGTAGATCCTTATCTTTATTGATAGTTTCTGGGAAGCTCCTCTCAAATGGGAGTCAAGCACAAGGCCGCGTGGAGGCATTGGACTGAGGAGATAACCCTCTGATTCCTTGTTGAAACCGTTAAATCAGGACTTTTACGCATCTGGGGATTTTGTCCTAGATAGAGTTTCAGGCTCAAATACCCTGCCCATGCGTACGAGTCAGGCTTGCGACTATCCCCCCAAACTATTGGTATAGATAAGGTAGCCTTTAGTCTCTTGACATCTAGGGTTCATATCTAGGTAAACCTGAAGGCTATTTCTGGTTCACCTTGGACTGTCTTGGAAGGTAACCCTTGTTGAAAGTGTAGGAGGGTGGTGGGTGATTCCTCCACTTATGCCTAAGAACCTCTTCAAGGATGCCAAGTAATTGTTCTTTAGCTTTCTTTGGGAAATCATTTATTTTACCCTTGCTGAGTGTTGAGACTTTAGGAATTTTCGTAGTGATCGCTCTGTGGTTTGTCTGTGTTTAGCCGACCATAGGGTTTGAATTGTCAAATTTACAATCATGGAGGACCAACCTATTAGAAGGTCACGAAGGTTGTAAAACCTTCCTCCTCTCATCACATTGGAACCTCCACCTCCACCTCAAAGGAGGAGATTGGACATGGATGGTTCATTTGAACCGATAGGAGTAAGTGAAGTTCCAAGTGAACCAACACTTAGAGCTAACCGTTTTGATTTTAATACAGTTGAGATAGAAGACTTGCAAGTTGACAAATTTGCAAGGAATTTTAATACACCCTTGACTGACTTAAACGATCCTGTGATCGTCTAGGTTAGGCCTTTTGATTCACCTGTTTTAGGTGTCCCTGTGGGCAGGATAATGTCTACTACAGGAGAAAGTTCTTTTGCTTTCACCTCAGCCTTTCCAGCTGAAGGGGTACTACCTCCCCCGGTAAGTGCCCCTAGATCTAGCATACCTACTACACCATTGACTCCAGCGAGCCGGGTGGTCCAACCGCCGGTTCCCACAAGCCTAGCAGGTGCTTCTGGTGCTTTGGTTACTGGGATTCCCAGTATAGCTACTGTTCCTTCCTCCTTTGCACACACTACCCAAAGCGGTCCGGTAGGATCCTTGGCTTTCATCCAAGGATTTCCTTGGAATTGGGGGCATATTCCCCCATCCACTCCATACCTAGGCCCATCACCTTCTTATGTAGGAGTACAGTTTGGAAACACTACCTCTTACGGGCAAGGTTTCCAAACTTCGGTCTTGGCCCCATTCATGAGCTCTCCCTTTTCGTTGTTTAGCGGAGGGATACCCTCTCCCTTTTTTCAAACCCCAGTTTCGACTGGGATGGCCCGAACCTCATATACTGCACCTCCCACCCACAATCCTATGGCTTACGGATGGAATCCGTTTCAAAGTAATCCATCCACTTCGCAATCGATGGCAGGGGGCAACCCCACCTTTACATATGGGAATTCGGGGGCAAGTCCCTCTAATCCCCAGACTGGCACTTTTAGTGCTCTGGTGCGACCCAAGCTTCCTTTCTTGGAAACATTAAACTTGCCAGATTTGTCAAAATTGATGAATTACCTGGTGAGGCATGACCCCTTGTGGCCACCTATCCCCACCAAATTGCCATCGGACATCCCTAAATTCGAGGGCAAATTTGGTGAAGAGCCTAGGGCTCATGCCACCACCTTTCATTTATGGTGTTCTTCTAATTCGTTGAATGAAGATTCAGTTAGGTTGAGGTTGTTCCAAAGAAACTTAATGAGTACTGCAGCAAAATGGTACATTGAGTTACCTTCTGTTGCGTTCAGTAGTTTTTGGGACCTGGCTAGTGCATTTCTTAGCCACTTTCAACTTCTAGTCCAATACGATTTCGAAACGGACTTGTTATCTACCTTTAGGCAGAACAAGGCTACCCACATCTCAGATCACATCCAAGAGTGGAGGAGGCGAAAGAGCCTTATAAAAGCCACTATTCCTCCTGAGTTCTTACTAGAGTGGTTCCTCATTAGATGAAATTTCAACTCAAAATGGGCCTCCTAAAATGAATTAATAAAATAATATTTATTAATTTTGGAGGAAGAAAAGAAAAAAACTACTTTTTTGTTTGTATTTTTGACATATCTCCCTATTTTTTTACTCAAATTTCGATGCGGGGTCCGTCAAAAGTATGCCGAGTGGGTACTCGTTGGATGCGGAATTTAATTCCGCATCCAACGAGCTCTCCCGATCGAAATTTGAGTAAAAAAACAGGGAGATATGTCAAAAATACAAACAAAAAAAGTAGTTTTTTTTATGATACCTATCCCCCAAATTTATATTAAAAAAGTGTTTAAGACCTATATGGTATTTAAAATTTAAAACAATTTCATTGGCTAACACGTGATGACATGGAATTTGAATAAAAGTTAAAAGGCCCATTTTGAGTTAAAATTTCCTCTAATGTAAATCCCTATTGCCTTACATATCTAAGGACGTATCCACTTTAGGAGTGACAAACGAAGAAGAAGCCATTCTCAGGGCCCAACAATTGGATTTGATTTATTCACAATATGGGATCTTGTATGAGATTATCCCTGAGGCACTGAGGCCTACTCACGATGCAAAGAAACCTAAGCTTGGATCCCATGCCGATGGTGTGATTGGGTTCGTGAACTCTCCCATTATAGAGTCTTTGGCCAAACAGCTTCATTTGTTGTCCGTCAAGCATTCTACGGTGAAGGCAGCAAAGGCTGCCCCCTCCCCCCAAAGTGCAAATGTTTTTGCACAAACCTCTTAGAAGGGAAATCAACAGCTTGGTGGGAAGAAGAAGAGAGGAAAGAAAGGGGAGGGAAATCAAAACAAGCAAAAACCCGTGAATAATGCTGATGGGGGCAAGAAAGAAGAGAAAAAGGTGAAATTCCCATGTAAGTTGTGCCACAAGGATCACCTCACTCACCTTTGTCCCCTTATGGAACAAGCCCAGAAGCTGTTAAAAGCTCAACAACCGGTTGTCCTGAAGGATCCTTTTCCCTAAGGGCATAACTCTGCTTCAGCTTCTAATGTAACAGGGGGCACTCCAGGTGCCCCTGACCCCAACTATATCAATGTGGTTTGATCTTCGACTTTGCTACAAACTAGGAATAAAAATTATGAGAAAGAGACTTTGGAGAAGGGTAAGTCTATATGTCAAACTTCTAACCCTTTCACAATCGAGAAGCCTGCTGAAACTATGCCTAAGATACCGAAAGGTGTCTTTAAGAAGACCTTGCATAACCCTAATGCTAGGGCTGCTTCAAACTATGCCGTGGTTGAAGACTTAGCCCAAACCCCTTGTGCAATGTCAGCTTTAGGGGTGTTACAGAGCTGTCCCACCCACTGGGATGCCCTCTTAGCAACCTTAGGCAGCATGGACTCGTCGAGTCTCATGGCAAAATTTCACTTGTCTGATGTTAAAATTCGCCTACCTTACCATGTAGCCTTATCAATAGATGTCATCCATGGTGGAAAGACCATTGGAAGAGCAGTTGCTGATGAGGATGATTCTACATGCGTTATGTCCTTGTCATGTTGGAAATCTCTCGGATCCCCAGAGCTGGTCCTGTCAAACACTTTGCTTACTGCTTTCGATGGAAGTTCATTCCATCTGCAGGTATCTTATCGGCTTTTGAAATCAAGCTGGTAGGGAAAGCAGTGTCTGTTGAGGTGGAAGTGATTGATGCACCTTTGGACTATAATTTGTTTTTGGGAAGAAGCTGGACTTATGCCATGTCCGCTATTGCATCGGCCATCTTTCAGGTGGTAGTTTTTCCACACGAAGGAAAGTTGGTTACTGTTGACCAACTCAATTTTACTTGAAAAGGCCGCATGGATTCTAATGAGTCCGCTATGCCATTGGTTGATCAGGTCAAACCTGCTGCATAGAGCTTGGGGGCTGGAATGTACGCATCATTGATGGGCACATTTGATCTTCTAGCCCCAATTAACTATATTGGTTCTATTAGTGTGGGGAAGTCCATAGCCACTGTTGTTGATAGGATTGATCCATGGGTTCTCCCTTCCCCCCATGAGCCGGAAGTGCTCTTATCGGCTATGGAAGTGGCTTACCAAGCTATCACTCAAACCACTGTTGATCCTATTCCAGACCCTCTCACAGTCTGAGAGGACCTGGAAGAAGTCTATTTTCCCGCTTGGGCGAAAAACTCTTTGCACTCTACGGACTGTTTAGATATGGTTTTACCTTCTGATGAAGCCATTCTGGAAGCCATGTGTGGATGTGGTAAGATCTGTGAAGATATTCACCATCGATCCTATTTTCTTCCAGAGCTAAGTAGGATAGAAAATCAAGAGTTTCGTATGAGACTGTCAAATGATGTTGATACACCCATCAATCCCTTACCCAGGGAAGGAATGTTTGCTGAGGGAATATGGAAAATATTTTCGCTACCATCCCTATCAACATTTCTGTGAATCCAAATGTCGTGGAAAATATACATATAGGTGCAAAATGCTCTCCTGAGGAGATTGCAATCTATACAGCCTTGTTCAAGGAATTTTGTGACGTCTTTGCTTGGTCATATGAGGAGATTCCAGGAATTGATCCATCGATAGTTGAACATGAGATCCGAACATACCCTGATGCTAAACATGTTCAGCAAAAGTTAAGACCTGTTAACCCATGTAAAGCGGCGGCTGTGAAGGATGAAGTTGAAAAACTGTTGAAGGCTGGTTTTATTTATCCCATAGCTCTGACGGAATGGGTATCCAACCTTGTTCATGTTGATAAGAAGCAAGGGACCATACGCATCTGTACTGACTTCAGAGGTTTGAATAAAGCCTGTCCTAAGGACAACTATCCCACGCCATTTACAGACCAGATTATAGATGCTTACGCGGGAAGTGAAGTGTTCTCATTTATGAATGGTTTCTCCGAATACAATCAAATTCAAATAAAATCGAAAGACCAACATAAAACTGCTTTCATTTGTCCTTGGGGTACCTTCGCGTACAAAAAAATGCCCTTCGGATTGAAAAATGCTAGGGCAACCTTTCAATGGGCAATGAACTTTGCCTTCCATGATATCAAAGCCATTGTCAAACCTTACCTTGATGATCTGCCTACACATTCTCATAAGAGGATTGACCACCCAGATCACTTACGGTTGATATTTGAGCGATGCAGATACTGTAAGATCTGCTTGAATCCCCACAAGCGCATGTTCTGTGTCGAGTCAAGGAGACTACTCGAATTCATTGTCTCTAATAGAGGCATCTAGGTGGATCCATTAAAAGTAGAGGCCATTGTAAATATGCCTCCTCCTCGTTCTATCAGGCAACTTCAAAGCCTGTAGGGAAAGTCTAATTTTCTTTGACGTTTCATTGTTAACTATGCCAAGATTACTAATGGTTTCATGTGCCTGTTAAAACAGGAAACCCCATTTGTATGGGATGAAACTGCACAACTCACTTTCGAGGCATTGAAAAAAGCTTTGTTGTCGACACCTTTACTGTGTCTGCCAGATTACTCTAGGGATTTTATATTATGTCTGCCAGCGTCTGAGTCAACCATTGGGGTAGTCCTAGTCCAGGAAGACTATAAGCTCCAAGAGCATGCCATTTACTATCTTAGTCGTGCTTTAGCCGGACCTGAACTCAAGTACTCCCATGTTGAGAAACTGGCCTTAGCACCTGTCTATGCTATTCAGAGGTTACGTCACTACATTTTACTGAGGACTACAACAGTAGTGGATAATGTTAATCCTTTTCAGCATGTTTTGTCCTGACGGATTGTTGGAGGTAAATTTAACAAATGGATAGTCATTATCCAAGAGTTTGACTTGGATTTCCAGTCTGCTAAGTCTAAAAAGTCCTTAGTTTTTGCTGAGCTTATAGCAAAATTTCCAACGGAAGAAGATGTAGTCACTGAAGAAGTCTCATTCCCAGATGAGCATATCTTCTTGATATCCACCTCTGATCCCTGGTATGGATATATAATTATATATCTCCAGACTTTGAAGTATCCTGCGGCTTCCTCGCGGGAGGAACGACGCAAATTACGCCTTCATGCTAAGAACTACCTCATCATAGGAGATACTCGATATCGAAGAGGGGTAGATTCCATTTTGCGTCGATGTCTTACCCATGAGGAAGCAGAGATTGTCCTGAATGATTCCCATAAAGGAGTGTGTGGGGGTCATTTATCTGGGTTAGCAACGGCCCAAAAGATACTACGTGCCGGTTATTTTTGGCCCAAAATCTTCAAAGATTGTGTGGAAGCGGTGAAGCATTGTCCTCCCTGTCAGCTTTACACTAGAAAAATGCGGTCACATCCTGCTCCGTTATTTCCCATTGTCTCGGTGGGCCCCTTCATGATGTGGGGGATTGATTACGTGACATGCAACCCAACCTCAGCTAGGGGGCACAAATATATCATTGTCGCTGTGGACTATTTTACGAAATGCACAGAGGCAATGCCCACCTTTAAAGTCGACGAGGAAATAGTAGCTTTCTTCATGTTCAATCAGATTATAGCATGGTTTGGTATACCCAAGGTGATTGTCACTGACCATGGCAGTCATTTTCAAAATAGCATGATGATGGAACTAACCACTATGCTTGGATTGAGACAAGAAAATTCATCTTCGTACTATCCTCAAGAAAATGGACAGGTTGAGGCTGTTAACAAGACTTTGAAGACTATCCTCAAACGTACAATTGATGCAGCCCATTCTAACTGGCATATCATGCTATACCCTGCTCTTTGGACATATCGAACTAATGTAAAAACTGTTACGGGTTTCTCCCCTTTCCAACTTGTTCATGGAGTGGAAGCCGTTACCTCGGTTGAATATGAAAGCCCATCATTGAAAATAGCTATTCATGTGTTACCCGATACGACAGAGCTTGAAGAACGTCTAGTACACTTAGAACACCTTGATGAGCAGTGTAGAGATGCACTGACAACATATCAAGCTCACAAGGATAGGGTCAAAAGCCAATATGATAAGTCAGTTAAACCTCAAATTTTCTCTGAGGGGGAACTTGTTTTTCTTTGGGACCAAGACAAAGAACCCCTAGGGGCAGGAAAGTTCAAGGCCATGTGGTTAGGACCTTATGTTGTGTCGAAGGTCTTAAAGAAGGGTGCATATGAGTTAATTGATTTTGATGGGAATAAGCTGCCTGAGCCTAGAAATGGGCTCTACCTGAAGAAGTACTATGCTTAGGCTTAGCGTTTTTTCTTGTATTTTATTGTATGTATTTTTATGTACACTAGTTTGTCAGTTTGTGTTTTTTATACCATCTGCTGGTTTTTTCAGATGTCTTCCGAGAGGTACATAGGTTTCGTTGATGGCGCCAGTCGCCACACTTGTAATCTTGCTTCAACGGCATGGGTCATTTATTCTCCCTCGGGACAATTAGTTGCCTCAGGAGGCACTTGCTTAGGCCGTGCTTCTAATAATGTTGCTGAGTATAGGGCTGTAATTGAGCTTCTATGTGATGCTTTGTCACATGGTATCACCCAGCTGGAAGTCCGACTAGACTCTCAACTGGTGGTTTCCCAACTCAATCGAGCTTATCAGGTGCGGAACCCTATTCTATTGCATTAGTTCATGCAAGTTAGGTTATTGGAAAGAAATTTTGAGTTCATTACATTCAATCACATTCCAAGAAATCAGAATTCATTAACTGATGCATACGCTAAGTACATTTTGGATTGGAATCTAACACATATTTCATAAAAATATACAGCATACACATAAAAAACATTTGTAAATAAACCAACACAATATATATATCTGTGTGTGTCTGTGTGTGTGTGTGTGTGTGTGTGTGTGTGTGTGTGAATATCTGTCTATAGATAGGTCGAGTCTCTGATCCTCAGATCCAATAATAACTGTATAATATACACAAAATATATAAAATATGGATCATAGTCCATCAAATGCCCTAGATCTAAGCTGGACCACCCTGGTCCCCCCCGGTTTCCCTGTACTCTAGCTTCTTAGGCCTCCTTGGCTTCGACAACATCAATAGCATCTATGTATACTAAAACTGCTCTGGCCACCCGCCTCAAAAGGCATATACAGACAGGTGGAACTCCAACCACAAACTCTTGCATGACGGCTAGGATGTGCTCTATCCACAAGGTGGGTACTCTTTGGGTAAGTCTGGCCAGCTTCCCCTCCAGAACCCTAATAAGCCCCTGGCATTCGCCTAAGACAGGACACACATACATGCGTGGATGCCCTTCAGGGTGGATCGGTCCAATATCTGCATTTTGACATGTTTATAGGATTAGAACTCTTATACATATGTATATATCTCTATATTTTAAAATTCATAAAAAAAATTTAAAAAAAACTTGAAAATAAAAAATTACCTAGCTCTCCCCATGCTCCTCCTAGAGGGAGGACAAGGTCTGGATCACCTCGGAAATCCATCCCAGCATATGGAAACTGCTCCAATACTGGCAACTGTTGCTCCCACCAAAAGCAGAAGTCATCATCGTATACACTCTGCACTGAGCCACCTCCTCCCCGGCAGAGGAAGATACCTCCCCATCTACTCAGCCTAGGATGACAAGGAGATCGGACCAGTAGGGGTATTGTAGGGCTCAATCCCGGCACTCTCTTGAAGAAGAAGGCAACTAGTATGCTAGAATACCCAAAGTTATTCCTCCTTCCTCTCTTGCAGTTAGAGAGTTGCTTTCTCAAAATTGGGACAACTCCTGAACACCAATCATATAAATCCCCCTGCATGCAATCCACTACCAACCTCATTTGGTTTTGTGTAGCGAGATGAAGAGAAGATGATCCCGCAACCCTCACTATGGTACTTGTCAGTACCTGTAAAGGAATATCATGTATATGTGCAATAGGGATCCAAATCCCTCTCTTTTGGGTACCTGGTGCACAGTATATATCAATGTAGTTTTGGACACTTAGAGGATCACCACCTCTGCTGGTGCCCCCCAAGTCGACTAGAGCTCCCCGTTGTGATAGACCGGCGATGAATTAAATATCCTCTGACGTAATCTCCAAGGATTCACCTTGAAGGTCAAACATGCCTAAATCATGGTCCCAGTAGTTTATCATGAACTCTAGTAGGCGGACATTGGCCCGCATAGGTGATGTGCAAAAGAACTTCAACAACCCACTTGAACGTAAAACATTCACCATGGGGGCATCCTGAAGTGCTTCTTGATCCATATCTTCATGCTCATGCTCCCTCCACTCAAGCACCATCTTCAAACCTAGCAAAACAACCATTGTAAACCTTTAGTTTCATGTAAAAATTCATAAATTGGACCCTAAATACTCCTTTTCCCCTTCACGCAGCATATGCAACTGTCTAGTTAGACATGTCACGTACTGTACGCGACTGTCCTTCAGGGAAACCCATGTACAGAATGCGCGTACGCGAGTTTCAATATAGCGAACCCGCGTACACAGCATGCCTTGCTTAAGGGTGCTCAAAAATATAAAATTGGGGCCTAATTTTAAAATTTTCTAGGATCAAATTGAATAGCTTGGGGTGTAGCCTTACCTGACACTTGCAGAATTGGATTTCGTCCACTGGACTGTCCACACCGATCGAATGAAGGTAGAGGTGAAAACTTGGTTTTTATGGCTAATATTCAAAATGGTGAGTTTTATTTAAGTTTTTGAACTATTTATAGAAATTATATTTCTTATGTGGTTTTTTTCCCTATAGTTCACATTTTATCAAACTAATACCATCCCTTTTTTCCTTGTAACAGGTTTTTCATCGTTCTAAAGTGTTTTTTGCTCATATAGGGTGATTTTTTGTCATTTCATATGCATTTTTCATTTATACTTAATTCATCTTAAACTTAGCTATTAACTTTTTTAACCACGGACTATGGTATTTTGAACCGTTAGCTTCGTGTCTTTACCATCGTTCTTCCGTGGATAGGGCCTTCCTCTCATGAGTATCCTCATTTAGAACCTATGTTGTCTTTTGATACTCATGTTGCAGTTGTCTTAGGTATAGGGGAATCATTTTAGCTAATTTTCACGCCAAATGGAGCCTCATTTTGGTCTCTTTTTACGATCTATCCCTTTATAGGACTCCCCACCCTTATGGAGTTTCTTTAAGCCCAGGTCTGACTCCTTAAAATAGACTTCAGTGCCGAGTTGACTTGTTCATTCAAGCTCGTTAAGAATATGTGAATGGGCATCCGCATTGGTGGTAGGTTGTCTCTTTCTTGGACCATGCGGAATAGTACGAGAAAGGATCACTCTCTTTTATATGGAATTGAGAAGAGTATTCTCAGGCATAGGTTTATCACTTTTCCAGACCTGAGGG
>LPNX010810694.1:9184-130230 GCA_001517045.1 Pseudotsuga menziesii | reverse complement strand
GAAATTCTATTGGTTCTTGAATTCCAACTCACAAAAACTTATTTTGGCACGTTTTCTTATAAGGCCCATTTTAGACCCCAAATTTCCTCTAATGTAAATTTATGAAAAAGGAACTCCCGATATGAGCTTAGTTTTCTCTTTTTCGTGCTCTGGACCTAAACATGAAAAAGATTCTGAGTGTACTTAATGTCTTTGTCATGCTCGTTAAACACTAAAGAACAAAGCATCGATTTTATTGTTGTAAGCCCCATTTCTCGTACTCAAATGGATCTTTCCTAGTGATCTTGCTTTCCTTCACACTCGTAAAACTCAAGCTATATGCTGCTCTCAAAGGAGCGTTGGGTAGGTGGTAATTTAACCTTTTTTGGACCTCCCTGACTAAGTACGGAAAAGGTTCACCTTTTCTTCTACGGAAGTTAAGAGAGTTCTTCTGTGGTATGTTTTATACTTTTTCGGCCTCAGGAGACTAAATTGGACGAAAAAAGACCCCCCTAGAGTCTTCTTTGGAGTTTTCAGACTCTCTAAATGTGAAAACACCAACTGAGCATGTACTAGTTCGTGCTCATTAAATCCATGAATCAATGACACTATCAAGCATTATTCCCTCTTCTCTTCAAGCTTGTTAAAAAATGAAGAGAGATCCGAGTTGACTTTCCTAGACTCACTAAAATTTTACAAGGAAGGTAAGGAAGAAGTTTTCTCTTTGTTTTCAGTTAGTGGCAGCATGTCATCCTTGAACATAGCACTCTCTGTCTTTTTTGATACCCATGTCTCAGTGTTCACTTTCAGTTCAACTATTACTTCGAGTTTTTTACTCCTCCTCTTGTTAGTTCTACCTGGGGAATCTGATCATGTCTCCTACATGACAGATAAGTCTAGTTGTTCTATCTATAAAGTTAAAAGTTGCCTTGGGTCATCTCTGTGTCGTGCTCACTGTTCAAGGACTTAACTCAATATCTGATCTATATCCTGATCCCATCATTTTCGTATCTGTTATCACTTGTGTCTCCCTTCCTGTACCCATTTCCTAGTCACTCTTGTGATCCGTTGGAGGATCTATTGCCTTCCTTATCATAGTATGGTTCTACATCAGCATTTCCTGACGACGAAGACCTAGAGTTTTGACGATCGTAACTCAGGATTCAATTTCGTCATGGGTGAATTTCTTTGCTTCAGTTTTCGATTATCACCTATTGATTGACAATCTATTGAATCCGCTCCATGTTCAACTTCAACCTACATATATTCACATGGCTTGGATTGTACTGGTTCTTTGGGATTATTTATGAAGACCTTAGTTCCCCGTTTATGGACTAAGTTGCACAAGATTATGTTCTACCTATGTACACAGCTTCTAGATCTTTGAAGACTCATCATTATTGTATATTGTGGCTTCAATCCACCTTTGTAATGTACATGGTCTTGTACCCATACTATATGATTTAATCAAACATTTGTAAAGGAGCTAGTGTTTCAGTATATTGAACATAGCATCCTCAGATATGACTTTGTATATGACATTATTATGTATTTGTTTCAGGTACTACCTCTACTCCATTGGATTTTTGAGTTCTCCAAAGATAGAGATTATAATGTATTTTGGCCATCACTTCCCTCTGACCTCACACATTAGGGGGCATCTATTATCAACCCAAATGGCACTTCTCCGTCCGATTGCCGACACTTCATATGTTGGCGCACAAAAGGACACTTATGGATTGAAGGTTGCCTAAACACTATAGATGGGCATGACATGAGACACATTCACTATCCACCTAGCTTGCCATTTTTACCTTTTATATGTTGATTGTTGTATGCGACTCTTTCCACAGTAACTCACGTACATATGTGCCTATCTCCACAGCATACCGCGTACTGTATGCGAGTATTGTCATTGCAACCCACATACAGATCTGTACGCGGGTTTCCCTTATAGAAACTCACGTGTCATACGCGGGTTACCAGTATCAATACTTGTGTATGCCTTCATTCAACATTAAAAATAATATAACACGAATAATGGAGATTTGTTAAGCCCTAATCATTAACTATATTAACTGTGTCAACCTCCTCAACCTTCAAAACTGCTCTATCTCCATAAGTATAAATAGAGGCCTTGGGGAGGGCATTGATCAATCATACTTGGATAGAAAAGTTATGCTGGTGGTATATCTTCAGAAGTCTTTGGAGCAGCAGAACTCAGAATCCTTTGGTTGCAGAGGAGTCCTTGTTTCAAGCGTTGGGTTGTACACTCATCTCATTCACTATTGTTAATAAAGAGAATACTTCTTCCAACTTTATGTTGAGTTTCTTTCATGTATCATGGTTTGATGAATAGTTATGATTAAGCATTCTATATACTGTTTATCTGACTTGTCATATATACATGTATAAGATTGTACTTGGAGGATTTGCTCTTTGCAGGTAAAGGAGGTGCATCCCTGAAAGCTTTGGAGAGGAGTAGAACCAGAGAGAAAGCTTGGATCAACCATCGCCAATCGGGTGAGTTCAACATTTCTTCCTATTCCTTTTCAGTACTTTAAAGCTGATTGTCTACAAGTTTTAAGAGTACGTTGGTAACCCCAGACCCTCGGTTACAAGGGTGTTTATTCCTGAACAACAGGGAGAATGTTCAAACCTTGAGCCAATGGAAAAAATCCATGTGTCAAGAGAAGAACCCATCTAGATGTCAACCACCTTTTTGTCTTACTCACATGTTCTTCCCATATTCACCAACCAATTAAATTCTATAGGAATTAGTTGGGGGCAGTTATTTCCTTGAGGGACATGAGGCATGGGTAGCCGCAGAGGTGGGTGGATCAATCATTCCTAGGCAGGGTCGTAGGCCATTTACCACACGCATGCCCAAGGGAGATCTTTCACCCATTATCCCTCATGTGGAAGAAGGGAGTGGGGACTCTCACTCTCATGCAGTTGATTTTGTTTCCTCACGTAGGAGTGCTATTTTTCCTCAGTCGTGTTCTTCATTTTCCCCAGGCTGGGAAATTCATTTTGGTAATGATCCATGGATGGGTTTCTTCCCCCACGATTTTTGTTTCATTTCCCCATCATTTTCCAAGCTTGAAATCATTTTGGTAATTCCCAACGGATTGAGGAAGAGACCACGATTTACTTGGGTGTTGTTGAGTCTGTTTTGGCCATGTTAGGGACAAAACGTCCTTGGAAATCAAATTGTTTTTAGGGGGTTTCTTTCACCCATCTTGGCAATTCGTTTTTTTTCCAAAATTGTTTTCCTCAACCCATAATTGTGTATCTTTTTGTGTATGCATATGTGCTTTGGTCTGACTGGCCTGATAAACCCAACAGTGTTGGCTTGGCTGAGTTTTGTTATATCCTTGGCTACGTGTGAGCCTGCTAGTGTCCCTTATTCCTTGTGGGAATCATGCCCAGCTCGGGGGTAGCAGTGTTGTTGAGAGATTGATGAGCACACTGGCCTATGGTTGGGTGGAACGTTGTAGCGACATAGCTGGTTGCGGGGCAAGCTTTGCTTCCAAGATACATATTTTTATGTTTAAATATTTGTATTTGCATTTGCTAATGAATTAAGACGAACACGTGAATGAATGGAATGGATTTGCTTCTAATGTATGTAAATATCCATGTGTCTGTGCATGTTATTAGTTCAATGCATTTCATATTAGGTTCATGGGGCTAGTTTGCTCGGATATGATAGCAGCATAGTCACGTCCTCTCTCTAGTAGAAGGGTGTGGATGTGACAGACTAGCAAAACGTCTTCTCGAAATATTTAGAAGTATTTAACGAAAAAATTATACCTCATGGTTGAAGGGTAATTTTTTAAACTAAACGTTACGTTATGTGATGGGAAAATAAAAGTTAAAAAAGTTAAAAAAACGGATAGAGATGAAATGAAATTCCAACCCTGATTTAGAGGATTTAGACTAAAATAATTGTGAAGGTAAAATTTTGTAACATACCAAAGGAAAAAACATTATATAATTAAACATAAATAGTTAAAAAAATATCTTCTCATTGCTTGTGTGAACACTAGGAAGTTACTAAGATGCTCCAACCCAAATGTTTGAGACCACATAGCTACAAATTCTGTGTAAATGGTCAAATGCTGGTGGTTGAACTCTCAACAACTCGACCTTCAACTCTACTCTCTGATACTATTTGAAGCTATTGTTTACCGGCTTTAATAGTCCAAACTCACGGCTTACACAGAGGTCTTGGTGGTTCAACGTGTTGCATCCTTCACCTACAGGTAAGACATTCTTTAATAATCTTTAACAAGCAGTTGTAGGAGTTTTTACACTTCTCTAAAAAGGATTAAACTAATAGGTGTATAAACCCTTGTTGCAGGTGTGGTCTCCATGGAACTCGAACCTTGGTTTAACAGGTAAGTTTCTCAGTTTAAAGTTGTGGCTCTTTCCTGATGGTTTAGAGTTACAGCTCTTTCCTTGTTTTGTACTTTGAAGGAGGCAATTTTTATTGTTCATGGTCGTTTCGTCTGTATTCTCGGTTATCAGTTGTTTTTGTTCTTGACATTGTTTGGTTGTGGAATCAAAAGAACTTACCACTAGGGTTTAACTTCTCAAGTCGTTCGGTTTCTGCATTATTGGTAATTTCTTGTCAAGACTTTATTAGGGTTTTTTGAGACACCATTCGACATATCTACAGTTGGGTTATATATTTGGATTTTGTGTAAATGTGCCCAGTTACAATTGGGTCCTTGGTTATTCTGAGTAGGTTTAACCCAACCTGTGTGAGATGATAATACTGGTTTTTAATTGTTAACTCAATGTACTGCATATTTCCTATGGGTTTTCGTGACTCTGTTTCTTCAAATATTTCAACGTCATAATAAAATTTCAAGTGAACATTGTTTAGTTGTATATGTTATTATAGCCTATATCCTTATTTTGGTTTTTATGTCTGCAAAAATTATTCAGTTGAGAAATAGGGTTGGGGTTTCTACTATGCATGTTATGTTGTTGGTTAATGTTATTGTTAAGGTGTAAAGAATAGTAATATACATAACTAGGTTTTATTTCATGAATGTCTAAACACTATTCCTTGATTGGTTTCGATGCAATAAGTGTTATTAACATCGGTGAATGGTATCTTTATAAGAAGAAATGCTACAATTTAATCATCTTTACTTCTGCTAATGAATGTTGATTATCGATAGTATTAAAGGAAAAGGGTTGATTGTTAATCATTGACTGTAATTTAACACTTTAACTGTAAATGATTATAAGAGTTACACTACGATAATATAATAATATCTGTAGCTGGAATATAAACAATAAATATGGGAAAAGATTAACCCTCAACTCACATAATTAAAATAATATAGCGTAAATAGGGAAAAGGCCCACCCTAAACTTATATAACCATATATGTGTTTTGAATCAACATTAGTAAATGATTTAGTCACATAGCAGTTGTTGTACTAAGAACAAGATTAGTTATATAAAACATATCTATAAAATATGGAAACTGTAGTCTTAACAACCACACACCACCCTGCCACTAGAACCTGTAGGAAGCAAACTTGTACAGTTCCACCCCCTTTCCCAAACCCTTGGGTTTAAAATAGTTCCCCTGCAGCCTCAAGTTGCCACCAGTAACTATAGAGATTAAGTTATTCTAGAACCTAGCATTATCTAATTCTCACTGGTAGTTCTAGTACAAAACCTAACATATTTAAGATGCTCTCTGGCATCTCTGAGTTATTTCATGTATACATTCCATTAAGCCTTCACCTCTTGTGATCATTGGAATAAATTTTTGGCATTTCTCTTTTCTTATAACTCATATTCCCCTTGCATGCATTTTCCCTTGCCTAGGACTTTTATAGCAAATAACTAACCCTCCCTAGAACTCACCACTTGTCTTCGCACGGAGTGTTGAGGTTTGATAACTATTTTTAAACCCAAGTTTTTGTCAATTAATTGCATAGCTGTTAAAACTCTCAATTTCCAATTATATTCAAATCAAATTTAGTTTACTTCTTTCATTAAAGTAAATAACAACAAAATATCAAAAGTAACGAGGGGGTATTACAATCCTCCCCTCCTAAAAACTTTGTACCATCCTCAGTGCTTAATCAGTGTTATTATAGCTTTGAAATAAAGCAGGAAAATTCCGTCTCATAATTTATTCCCTTTCCCAAGTAGCTTCTTCCTCTGAATAATGTTTCCATTGTACTTTAACTTGTATAATAGTCTACTTCCGAAGTTGAATTTTTCTCCTATCGAGAATGCACATTGGTTCCGTGTGGAAATCGCCCTATGGTTCCACCTGTACATTATCCCAGTTAATAATATGAGATTGATCAGCTATATATTTTTTTAACAAAGAAATATGGAAAACATCATAAATTCTTAAATAAGGAGGTAAGGCCAATTGATAAGCTACAGGCCCTATACTAGCCAAAATTCAAAAGGTCCCACATATTTGGGTGCCAATTTTGCATACAGTCCTGATCTTAGCTTGTTTTTCTGTGTTTTGACTCTCAGAAATACATGTTTTCCTACTTTATATGCTTTAGTTGTTCACTTCTTGTCTGTATAACTCTTATTCATGTCTAGTGATTTTTAAAGTTTTGTTTTATTTGGTGTACCATTTCCTCCATTTGTGCTAACATATATGTCCCTAAAGACAATATGTCCTCTAAGTTACCCCAACTTAGAGGTACTTTACATCTCCTACCATACAACAGCTCAAAATGACTCATTTTGAGGGATTCTTGGTAATTATTGTTATAAGCAAATTCTACCAGATGAATATAATCCTCTCACTTACCTGGTTGATTCATCACATACATTCTCAACATGTCTTCCAAGACATGATTCACTCGCTCGGTTTGTTCATCTGCTTATCGATGATAGGTTGTACTAAAGTTCAATTTCGTATCCATACCTTTAAGTAATGACATCCAAAATCTGGAAGTAAATTTAACATCACGATCTGTGATCACTATTTTTGGTATACCATGTAGCCTAAAAATTTCCTTCATATATATATCAGCAATATTGACAACTTTATAAGTTGACTTTACAGGTATGAAATGGGTTGTTTTACTTAATTTATCCACTACGACCATAATGGAGTCATTCTTATTCTTTGTTATTGGTAACCATGTAATAAAATCCATAGTTATAGTTTCCCTTTTCCACTTAGGTATGGGTATAGGTTGCAATAATCTGGCTGGGCGTTGGTGAATGGGCTTAACCTATGACAAGTCAAACATTGGGCCGCATATTCAACTACTTCTCTTTTCATATTTGGCCAATAGAAATATTTCTTTAAATTTGTTATAAATTTATGATATCCAAGGTGTCCTGCATATGGGTTATCATGCAATTCTTTAAAGATGACCTGTTGTACATTGTATAGATTAGGCACATAAATTCGGTTTTTGAAACGTAGAAACCCTTTTTCCTCAAATTTTCCTAGTTGCATTTTTCCACCCAAATCCTATATTTCTCATCATTAATTGATGTTTCTTTTAACAAAGTTTTGAATTCATATTCATAATTGCTAATCAACACTGAATGCATTTTATGTTGTTGTCGTATTAATGCATCTTCTACTATGTTTTCATTTCCTTTTATGTGTTTAATTTTGAAATCATACTCACTTGGAAATGAAAGCCACTTGGCTTGACGGGAATTTTATGTTTTTTGATCGAATAAGTATTTTAACCCAAGGGCATGAAGTAATGCCGCCAAATATTAAAGGCATGAATGATAGCTTCCAACTCCATATCATGTACCACCTAATTTTTTTCATGCTCCTTTAGTTTATGTGATTCATAACAGATTACATGACCTTCTTGATTTAAAGCCCCTCCAAATCCTTCTTTACTTGCATCAGTGCATACCACAAAGTCCTTACTTGGATCAACAATTTTTAATATTGGTGTTGTTGTCAATAATTTTTTAGTTTCTCAAAACTATCTTGACATTGTTGATTCCAAATAAATCAAACACTTTTTTTTTGCAAAGTGGTTATAGGGTAAGCTATTTTGGAAAAGTTTTCTATGAATATGCAGTAGTATCGTATTAACCCCATAAAGGATCTTATATCATGTACATATTTTGGTGTAGGCCATTCCAACATAGCCTTGATTTTTGTAGGATCAACTGTTTTTCCCCTTTCTAAAATGATATGTCCTAAGTATTGTACTTGTTTTTAATAAAAGTCACGCTTAATTCGTTTTGCATATAGTTAATGTTCCTTTAAAGTTTCCAAAACCTTAGGTTCCTTCATGCTCTGCCTCACTCTTTGAATATACTAGAATATCATCAATAAATACTAAAACAAATTTATCCAAAAATTTACTCAGCAATTTATTCATCATATTCATAAATGTTGCAGGAGCATTTGTTAAACCGAAAGGCATCACGACAAATTCATAGTGTCCATATCGTGTTCAGAAAGCATTTTTATGGATGTCCTCATCTTTAACCTGTCCTGAGATCAATTTTTGAAAATATTTTGCTCCACCGATCTGATCAATCAGATCATCTATTCTCGGTAAAGTGTATTTATTTTTAACTGACATCTTATTTAATTGTTGGTAATCTATGCACATTTTGAAAGTTCCATCATTATTTTTAACAAACAACATGGGTGCTCCCCATGGTGATACACTAGGACGAATATATACGTTGTCCAATAATTCATGTATCTGCATTCTTAATTCTGTCGGTTATGGAGTAGTCATGCAATAGGGAGCTCGTGATACCGGTGTTGAGCCCAGAATTAGATCTATGGTAAAATCTAAATCTCGTTTAGGTGGTAATCTAGGTATTTCCTCAGGAAATAGATCCTGAAATTCCTTAAGAATAGGAAACGGTTCCATTGTTGTTTTTAACTTCTCAGGTTCAATTTCTTAAAATTTGATGGCATAAAGCTGACATGCTTTTCTAATGCATTTTTTTAATTGTACCACAGATATTTGTTGTGTAGATATAGGTCTGTAAATTCCTTTTACTGTATGAATTTTACCCTCTTCATCCATGCAATAAAAACTTTTATGTAAATAATCAATAATGGCTTTATGATCTTCTAACCAGTCCATACCTATCAAAATATCATACGATCCTAAAGGAAGTATGTTTAGATTAACTCTAGTATCCAAGCCATTGAAACTTAATCTGCAATCCTTAACTATTTCAGTAACCTTCCTTTTCATTCCTGACGCTAATTATACCAACCATGCATTCTTTTTTTTTTCCTTATTAAGTTTATATTTTTCAAGTACTCTTGGTGCAATGTAACTTAAACTAGCTCATGAACCAATAAGTATAGAAACAGATGTATTTGATATTTTACCTTCTACTTCCAGCATAGTAGATTGATGATCTTCTTGTCTATCTTCCAAAGCAACATTAATTCTAGGTATGTCCTTGGCTATGTCATTGACAGTGGAAGCTTACTGTAGCATATTTATGAGAGCCATTTTTTTATTAGGATTGTGAGGACAGTTTCTGTATAGATAAGATCCATTACAACCCCAACATTTAACCTCTTTCGCAGTGTTATTCCACCCACCATTGGAGGTTCCAATACCCTTTATACCACTGCTGGTAGGTGTACCTGGTTTATTGTAATTATTATTAGTATGACTTGTCGTTACTTTCCTAAAAGGAGAATATTTGAATCCTTTCTCACGTTGATCACTCTTCTCATTTTTTTTATTTTTCCACTTCTTAGTCAATTATGATCTTTGCTTAAACAAATGGTAACACAACTTGGCTTTTCTGATTGCTTCATCCATGGTCTTAGGCGTATCAAACTCAATATTTTCCTTATATGTTGGAGGTAGACAACTGATAAACCTGTAAAATCTAGCCTTTTCATCCCCTAAGTAACGTACATAGCATTGTAAATTTACGAACTTGGTTACAAAGTCTTCGATAGTTAACATCCCTAGTCGCAAATCATTGAATTCTTTGGCTTTCTCATCATAATAGTGTTCTGACATATATATTTTTTAAATAATTTTTTAAAAACTTTCCAACTTAACTCCTTCCTACGTATGTTATTCACTCTTTTCGCCTCCTGCCACCACAGGGCAGCTTTTCCACTCAGCTGAAAATTTTCTAAGCGTGTCTCCAAATTATCATCGTATATGTATACCTGAAAATATTGTTTGATATTTAGAAACCAAGCTTCAGCTACTTCCTTAGACTCCATCAAACATTGGGGGCCTTAATTTTTTGAATTATCCTTGTAACTCTATAGGTTTCTCTTTTTGCTTTTCAACTTTTATGTCATTATCTTTCTTTAAGTTTTGTGCGATCACAGGAATGTTTTTTGTAGTTTCTTCACTACTATCATCTTGTACTTCACCTTTTCTCTTTTTTCCAGTACTACGGGAATTTTGACCATTGTTCTTTTGTGGGTCTGTCAAAATTTTTAGAATAAGTTCATTTATCTCTTCTTGATCTGATTTAGCATTCATTAATTTAAGGTTACCTGCCTTAAGTATTTCCAAATCTGCTTTTAGACTCCTCATTGTCTCTAACATTTTCAATTGCATATCTACGTTACGTTTCACTCCAAGTTCTATATAAAAACTTGCATTCTCTAATGCTGGCATATCTTCAGGTACTACCTCATATTCCATATTCTGCTCAGGTTCTGCCATTGCTATGTCTGCGTGTAACAATATGTTTCATTTTGTTATTTATAGATAATAATAGTTAAAGTACTATATATAAATGAACTACGCAATGTCCCATTAGGTTAAATTTTTGTAACATACCAAAGTTATAAACATTATATAATTAAACATAACAAAAAAACAATTATATTTACTTTATCTTAGTTTATTCTCATTGCTTGTGTAAACCCTAAGAAGTTACTAAGATGCACCAACCCAAAATTTTGAGAACTTAAACGCTCAGTGCAAACAGAGTTCAGTAAAAAGTAAAACTTATGTCACAATTGTTGGACAATTCATTAAAAAGGATTTGGGAAAGGTCTGCTAATTTAAACCATCAAAATTACATAGCGTCAAGCTAACTCATTTCACCTTGCAGGTTCTCTATTCATCGACTCAAACAAATAAAGGGGAGCCTCAAAGAACCTAACACTCCAAATACTACTCTAGCCATGATTGAAGGGATGAAAATAAAGCTAACCCATCTGACTATGGCCCAAAGCTTGGATAAAATAAATTTAATTAGGAATCATAGTGTTTCAAATATGATGATGGACGCCAACTATAAAGGAATAGGGTTAGATTTGACTTTGGTTTGGACATACCCAATGCATCAAACATGTCAAAACACTTTTCTCTTCATTTGAAGAGTTGCAAATTCATTTTGTTCCAGCACTATTCATGAACCTAGGTGTGTAAATGGTCAAATGTTGGTGGTTGAACTCTCAATAGCTCGACCTTCAGCTCTACTCTCTGATACTATCTGAAGCTATTGTTTACTGGATTTAACAGTCCAAACTCATGGCTTACACAGAGGTCTTGGTGGTTCAATGTGTTGCATCCTTCACCTACAGGTAAGACATTCTTTAATAATATTTAACTAGCAGTTATAGGAGTTTTTACACTTCTCTAAACAAGCTTAAACTAATGGATTTATAAACCCTTGTTGTAGGTGTGGCCGCCATGGAACTTGAACCTTGGTTTAACAGGTAAGTTTCTCGATTTAAAGTTGCGGCTCTTTCTTGATTGTTTAAAGTTACG
The DNA here is from genome assembly GCA_001517045.1 of Pseudotsuga menziesii. Lineage (NCBI taxonomy): Eukaryota > Viridiplantae > Streptophyta > Pinopsida > Pinales > Pinaceae > Pseudotsuga > Pseudotsuga menziesii. Next base: position 118,525 of record LPNX010810694.1, on the reverse strand, counting down.
GCTCTTTCCTTGTTATGTACTTTGAAGGAGGCAATATTGTTTATTGTTCATGGTCGTTTCGACTATATTCTCGGTTATCAGTTGTTTTTGTTCTTGACGTTGTTTGACCGTGGAAACAAAAGAACTCACCACTGGGGTTTCACTTCTCAAGTCGTTCAGCTTCTGAATTATTGGTAATTTCTTATTATGACTTTATTAGGGTTTTTTGAGACGCCATTCGACTTATTTGTAGTTGGGTTATTTATTTGGATTTTGTGTAAATTTACCCAGTTACAATTGGGTCCTTGGTTATTCACCGTAGGTTTAGCCCAACCTAGGTGAGATGATAATACTGGTTTTTAATGGTTAACTTAATGTACTGCATATTTCCTTATGGGTTTTCGTGACTCTGTTTCTTCAAAGATTTCGACGCCGTAATGAAATTTCAAGTGAACACTTGTTTAGTTGTATACGTTATTAGAGCCTGTATCCTTATCTTGGTTTTTATGTCTGCAAAAAGTATTCAGTTGATAAATAGGGTTGGGGTTTCTACTCTACATGTTTCATTGTTGGTTAATGTTATTGTTAAGGTGTAAAGAATAGTAATATACATATCTCTAAACCCTATTCCTTGACTTGTTTCGATGCAATAAAAGCTATTAACATCGGTGAAGGGTATCTTTATAAGAAGAAATGTTGCAGTTTAATCGTCTTTACTTATGTTAATGAATGTTGTTTATAGATAGTATTAAATGAAAATGGTTAATTCTTAATCATTGACTGTAATTTAACACTTGAACCGTAAATGATTATAAGAGTTACACTACAACAATATAATAATATATGTAGATGGAATATAAACAATAAATATGGGGAAAGATTAACCCTAGGCTCACATAATTAGAATAGTAACTGTAATACAACTTAAATAGAGAAAAGGATAAGCCTAAACTTATATAACCAAATCTATGTTTTGAATCAACATTAGTAAATGATTTAGTCACATAACAGTTGGTCTACTAAGAACAACATTAGTTATAGAAAACATATCTATAAAATCTAGAAACTGTAGTCTTAACAACCACACACCACCCTGCCACTGGAACCAGTAGCAAGCAATCTTGTACGGTTCCCTCCCCTTTCCCAGACCCTTCGGTTTAAAATAGTTCTCCTGCAGCCTCAAGTTGCCACCAGTAACTATAGAGAGTAAGTTATTCCAGAACCTAGCATTCTCTTATGCTCACTGGCGGTTCTAGTACAAATCCTAACATCTTCAAGATGCTCTTTGGCAACTCTGAGCTATTTCATGGATACATTCCATAGAGCCTTCACCTCTTGTGATCACTGGCAACTCTTTTTGGTATTTCTTTTTTCTTATAACTCATATTCCCCTTGCATGCATTTTCCCTTGCGTAGGACTTTTATAGCAAATAACTAACTCTCCCTAGCACTGGTCACTTGTCTTCATAAAGAGTGTTTATGTTTGATAACTGTTTTTAAACCCATGTTTCTGTCAATTAATTGTATAGCTGATAAAATTCTCAATTTCCAATTATATTTAAATAAAATTAGTTTACTTGTTTCATTAAAGTAAATAACAACAAAATATCAATAGTAACGAGGGGTATATATATATATATATATATATATATATATATATATATAGGATTAAATGTGTTTACCTTTTTTATTTGCTCCACATAATTTGGTAATGAATTCGTGGAATTCTAGATAACGCCTATCAAACTTACATAAGTTGAGTGCCTTGGGGTGATTAAAGATATTGAACCCGTTTTTGGAGTCATAAACATTATTTGAACAATATAAAATCTGGATTTTTTTTAAAAAAAATCTCCAAGTTTAAAATTGTTTAAAACTGTTTAGATGGATAAATCCTCTAATGCTTAAAAGCATTAAAAAAAAGTTGTTTCAAATCTAATTACTTAAGGCAACTTCATGCAGCGTTTAAAGCTATGCAGTAAGGTGGATAATATGCAACATTTTAAGCTATAGAGTAGGGTGGATAATAGTTATGCAACATTTAAAACTATGCACCAGGGTGGATAATATGCAACATTTAAAGTTAGACAAAGGAAAATTTGAAAGCAGAGTTTATTGATCATAACTAAAGGCAAATTTGAAAGGTCAGTTTTATGCATTATTGGGAGGGTTTTTAAAAGGCATGGAAGAAGAGTAAAATTAATTTGAAATATTGATTTTTTTAAATCTTGAAGAGTAAAATTTATTAAAATGTTATATGACTTGTTATAAATTTTGAAAAAAATTATATGATTTTGAGAATGTTACATGATATGTCATAAATCTTGAAAATTTTATATGATTTTGAGAATGTTACACGATTTATTATAGATATGGAATTCCATATGATTCTGAGTTGTATGTTGTATCTTGATAAGAGAAACATTTATTATGATTGATATCTATTATTTAATACATATATTAAAATTAAAATAATTTTTTATACTTTTATAAATAAATTTAGACATAAAGCTAATAAATTAAGAAACCTATATAATAAATTAATTAATATTTTTATGGTCATTTTTTAAGCAATAATATATATTATATAATTAATTAATAAATGTATAATAATAAATACTATTTTTATAACTACTTTTATTAAAATTACTTGTAGATTGAAATATGATAAAGCAATTGAATTCTCGTAGTGAAGATGTTAGCATTTAATAAAGCTAATAAATTAAGAAACCTATATAATAAATTAATTAATATTTTTATGATCATTTTTTAAGCAATAATATATATTATATAATTAATTAATAAATGTATAATAATAAATACTATTTTTATAACTACTTTTATTAAAATTACTTATAGATTGAAATATGATAAAGCAATTGAATTCTCGTAGTGAAGATGTTAGCATTTAATAAAGCTAATAAATTAAGAAACCTATATAATAAATTAATTAATATTTTTATGATCATTTTTTAAGCAATAATATATATTATATAATTAATTAATAAATGTATAATAATAAATACTATTTTTATAACTACTTTTATTAAAATTACTTGTAGATTGAAATATGATAAAGCAATTGAATTCTCGTAGTGAAGATGTTAGCATTTAATACTGTAATTTTTTAGATTATATGTCCCAAAATTGATAAAATATAAGTCATTTACTCCAACCAACAAATAAATGAAGCTGTTGTAAAAAAACATACAAATTATTGAACTATTCAATATTGAAGAATTCGATAAGTAATATATTATTTTTAAAAAGTTTTCTTTATATAAATCATTCATCTATAATCCATATTCATAATTTTAATTTTATAATAAATAAACATATATCATATTAACCATTCATCTATCATCCATATTTATAATATTAATTTTATAATAATTAAACATATTATCTTAAAACTTTTTAAATACGAAACTTATTATTTTAATTTTTTTAACAAAAACATTGTGTATTAAGAACAACACAACCTTTCCCACCGAGCATCCTAAACAACTTTAAACTATGTTTTGTTCATTTATAAGTAACTCTTTATTTTTATTTTTATTTTTTTTAAATGTGTTTCACTATTTGTTAGAGGGCTACTCCAAGGAAAATTCCAATACGTGATATTCAAACTGAATCAAGGTATGGTCAACTCATCATTCACAACATTTATTACAAAGAGCTCCACAAGAGCATCATGTCACTTATAAGAGTAGAACCTGGGTGGAGAGGTAACATTCATTCCTCCCAACCAACCAAGCTACATCCATTTGACAATAAGTAACTCTTTATTAAAGAGTTACTTTAATAAAGAGTATAAGTAACTCTTTATTAAACTATGTTGTGTTCACTGATAAATAACTACTTATTAATGATCGTGAGAATATAATTATAATTACTCAATGATTTAACAAATTGATTGTGTTGAATGGAACATTTTAAATTCTTTAATCAGCATATATGTGTTTTTGTGTCCTTATTATGATATGATATTTTAATCAAATCGATTGTGTTGAATGGAACATTTTAAATTCTTTAATCAGCGTATATGTGTTTTTGTGTCCTTGTTATGATATGATATTTTATTGAAGTCCTTGTTAGTAGGTTTATGTTAATTTTTCTTAAAATTATGTGAAGCAATGGAATTTAGTTTAAAACCCTAGAGATTTTGAAATTAGGAATTGTATATTGACATTTTCCATGGACTTTCCATCAAGGGGAGGTTAGTTGAGTGGAGTTCAATATTCTAGTGTGTTTATTGATTTATTTATAGTAACCCTTTACCATTAAACATCATTAAAAGTATAATAATGACAAAGAAAAGGTATCATTGGTAAAAAGTATAATAATGACAAAGAAAAGGGTTAAGTAATATGTAAAAACAAATTTAAGTGCATCGGCAACAAGTGTTTTATCTATGCAAAATTTTGGAAATTTACAATAAAAACAGGGTAAGACCAAGAGGCCAACACTCCCATCTTGTTGATTGTTTTGGTGGGTTTCTTCCTTATGATTGTTTTCTGTTGTGCGTCGTTCAGAGGGAGGATAAAGCAAAGGCCCAGGACGAAATATAGAAGGATAGAGAAATAGAGAAAGAGTGAATGTGTCATGACATAGTGATATTTTGTTGGGGGCTTTGAGGTCTCAGCTTCTATTGAGGGTTGGTTGGGTGGAGAATTTGTCTACCCAAATGTTATTGCGCATAGAGAAGTTGGTGACTAAAGTAGGATGCAAATTGGTGAAGCTAGTCATCAATCAGGTAAGTTTGATTTCTACTTTATCTTGGAGTTATCTCATAGTTATTATCAATTAATGAATAAACACTTGATAGTCTTGTTCTTTCTTAAGTTTCTCTTGGTAAATATTCCCTTTAACTAAGTTTAAAATATTTTTTCAATTTGGTTTGTTACATTTGGTATCAAAACTAGGGCAAGTGCCTTTCTTAGACCACACCCATATTTTTAGTAAAATGGAAAAACAATGAAAAGTCGTATCAATAGGCTTAACACTTGTGATTTGTAAATACCCTTGAGCAACTTTGAAAGGAAAATTCTTGCATCAATGCACTTCTTTGAATTTTTTATTTAGAAACAAAGGACTACTACATTTTCATGTATATCATTAAGAACTGTTATAGCCTCAACTTTTGTTAAATTACGCGATGAATTCCATCTTTGCAGAATGAATATTATTTATTGATAAAATTGAATGAATGTCTTAACAATATAGTATGGGGTCTATAAATATGACTCTGGTACCTTTTTTAATGAAAAGTTATGTCTTTTCATAATTTACAAGTTATCTAAATTAATAAATTCTTTGTTGGTTTTATTATTTACAATTTTACTTTACGTCATTTATGTGCTTTCATTTATATTTTACTTTCATTTTATATGTGTTTATTACATCCCCCCTTAAGAACTGCTTTGTCCTCAAAGAAAGGAGCAAGGATAGACAAGGATGTTGTTGAAGAAAAGTTTCAGTTTCCCAAGATGAATCTTCCTCTAACAAGTTCATCCATTTAATAATATATTCTTTAATGCTCCTAGAACGAAGCTTCCTTTACTTAATAGACACTATTCCTTTAGGTTCTAAAATAATTCGGCCTTCCTCATCAAAAATAGGCATCTCAGATTGCGCTACTTGATGGTGTACTAACACCTTCTTGAGGCTTGACACATTAAACACGTTATGAATGCGACAGTTATCTTGGAATGTTAATCCATATGCTACTGGATTGATTTTTTTGTTAATCTGATATGGCCCATAAAATTTTGGAACCAACTTGTTCATGCCTTGTTGTTTGAGCGACAATTTTGTGTATGGTTGGAGTCGTACGAACACCCAATCAACTACTTCAAACTATCATTTTGATCTTCATAAATTTTCTTGTTGCTCCATTCGATTGTGAACATTTGTTAAGTTTTCCTTTAATATTTAGATGATCTTTTGGTCTTCCTCTAATTGACCCTTTATTGTGTTGATGTAATTGTAACTTCGGAATGTATTCACTTATATTTCTTATGTATTGTGCCCCGATGCTTATTCTGGGAAGTGTTTGTAATGTAATTGAGTCATGTAATGCCCCAATGTTCCGATCAGTTTCTATAGTGTAAACAAGTCATGTCAAATCAATGTGGGTAACCCTCCTATTGTTCAAGGGTTAAAGTCCCCGCAATTCCGAGGCCCTAGGGTTGTTAGACTCACCTAGTGAAGTCGGCCCTAGTGAGTCATTGTCAAGTCGGGAATTAGTATAAATAGAGAGTGAGTCTCTGTATTTATAACACACTCACTCACACTCAGTTGTAGCACATAGCTGAGGGAGAAGAAGTTGTTGGGGCTAGAAAGAAAGAGGCTACTGCTGTTGGGAGATCATCTTACTGTTTTGGGTTTTACTTTTGGTGTTGATTCTATCTCTGAGGAATTTGCGAGGTTTTCTCCATTTATGGTTTCCCCGAGGAAAAACAATGTGTTCATTGTCTCTTGTGTTTGATTGTTGTGCTTGTTATTCTCTCAGTTAAAGTTCCTAATATAGTGCTAGCTTAATGTTAAAAATCTAACATGGTATCAGAACTAACCTGAGAAGAAGACAATGTGCAGCTGCGGGAACTAGGGCTTCCTACTTTTTGGATCTCTCTCCACATATTTTCAACAAAAGAAGGTTGGGCTGGCTCTCCTCCCTAGGGCGCATCTTTCTGTCGAAGCAGAATCTGATTCTGAGCTTTTTCAGTTTTGGACCCGACACTGCTGCCGAAAATTAGGGCTTTCCACAGAAGTGGAATTTTTGAGTGAGCCCAGGCCTGGATTGATCTCCTCCTCAAAATCGAAGTTTAGAGATCAAGATTAAAGCATTTGGTTGGACAGAACTTCGGGAAATTCAAACCCTAATCTGCTCATGAACCAACACTGCAGAAATTCAACTCCAAATCCATATTTGACATCTTGCCCTGGTAAGATCTAAATATTTTGTATTTCCATTTGAGGTTCTTAGTTAATATGTCTCATCATACCAAGCTTGATGAAAAACTTGAGGGAGCTGATAACTTCCGAGCCTGGAAGTATAGGATCTCCCTGGTCCTGGAAGAAAATGAGTTGGACTCCTACATCAATGAGGAGGTTCCAGTTCCAGAGGAAGATGAGGCTAAGGCCTTACATAAGAAGAAGTTGGTTACGGAAAAGAGGATTATTGGTGATTCAATAAAGGATCACCTCATACCACAGGTGTCCTCCCTTAAGACACCTAAAGCCATGTTTGATGCCCTAACCAAACTGTTTGAAGGGAAGAACATAAACCAGAAGGTAACTTTGAGGAACCAGTTGAAGAATGCAAAGATCCAAAATGAGGAGACCATCCAGTCATACTTCACAAGTGTCTCCCGGATCAAAGAACAACTTGAAGCAGCAGATGAAGAAGTGGAGAATGCAGAAATTGTGATTACAACCTTGAATGGTCTCCCTAGGTCATGGGATTCTTTCATCCAAGGAATCTGTGCTAGGAAGAAGCTAATCAAGTTCAGTAGACTGTGGGAAGAATGTTCACAAGAAGAAGCTCGAATAGCATCTTGAGAAGAAAATATGGGAAGTGAAGATCAAGATCTCACAGTACACTCCAAGAAATCTAGAAGGGAAAATCATCATCACCAAGGTAAGCATTCTCATCAGAAAAATAATTTTGTAAGAAAATATCCATCCAAACTCAGATGTTATACATGTGATGAAAGAGGACACTTTGCTATAAGTTGTCCCATGAATAAGAGTGGATCCAAGAAGAATAAGAACTCCAAAAGAAGACATCATGCTCACACTGATGAGGATGATGATCCTCCCAGGAAGAAAGGAAAACAAGAAAGTGAAGACTCTTCAAGTGATGAAGAATATGTTCTGATCTCCGCTCTCATAGGAACTATCACTCATGGAAGCAAAGATTAGCTTATTGATAGTGGGGCTTCCAAACACATGACATGATTCAAGGAATATTTTGAGAAACTATCCGAACATAATTCACCCCATAAGGTGAAACTTGGGGATGACTACCAATATCCCATAAAAGGTAGTGGTGAATCCTCCAGCTAGACTCTGGAAAGTCTATGAAAATGAAGGATGTCTTGTTTGTACCAAGACTAAAAAAGAATCTTCTCTCCATATCAGTACTGGATGCAAAAGGCATGAGGGTTGCATTTGTAGATGGCCAAGTCCTCATGTGGCCAAAAGGAAAGACTATTGACGATGCAATAGTAATTGGAGAACAAGAAGGAGGATTATACAAATTGAAGGGCCATCCAGAACAAGCTTTGGTCCATGACACAGTAGAGCCAAATGAACTTTGGCATAGAAGGCTTGCACATCTGCACTACAAAGCACTACCACTTGCAAGCAAAGTTGTTGAAGGTCTTCCAGAAATTCAAGCAAAACATGAAGGAGTCTGCAAAGGATGTGTGAAAGGAAAGAACACAAAGAAGACATTTCCAAGTAGCAAAATCAAAGCAAACGGAATCTTGGAAATCATTCACTCTGATGTATGCAGTCCAATGTCATCTAGTTCTTTAAGCAGGTATGTATACTATGTTTCTTTTATTGATAAATATTCTAGGAAGACATGCATATACTTTATGAAGAACAAAGATGAAGTTTTCAGCAAGTTCAAGGAATTCAAAGCCTTGATCGAGAACCACACAGAAAAGAAGATCAAGACCTTTCGATCAGATAATGGCGAAGAATTCACATCAAATGAATTCAAACAGTTATGCAAAGATTCAAGGATTAAGAGGGATTTATCCACTCCATATAATCCACAACAGAATGGGGTTGCAGAAAGGAAGAATAGAACTATCATGGAAGTTGCAAGATAAATGCTTCATGATCAATATCTTCCCATGCATCTATGGGCAGGAGCTGCCAGAACAACGGTGTATGTACAGAACCATACTCCACATAGAGTACTCGAGAACAAGACACCTGAAGAAGTCTTTTTCGGCAAGAAACCAGAAGTCACCCATCTCAGAATATTCGACTATCCAGTGTACATACACATTCCGAAAGAAAAGAGGACAAAGTTAGATCCTTCAGGAAAGAAGGGTATATTTGTGGGATACTCTGAAAGCTCGAAGGCTTACAGAATATACTTCCCAGGATTCAAGAAGATTGACATCAGCAGGGATGTAACATTTGACGAAGACTCAGCTTACAACAAATCCAGAAAGAAACCTACTGAAGATCATGAAGAATCAGAAGCACCCAGAATTCATGACACAACCATGAACGAAGAAACTCAAGAAGAAGATCGAGAATTTGAAGAACATCAAGAACCTGTAGATCCACCTCAGGAGAAGAATCCTCACACGAGGAAACCTGCTTAGGTACGAGAAGCTATCCAAGGTGCAAAAAGATATGGGGCTCCAGAAGAGAATCATAGAGAAAGAAAGAGGACTAGGTCCTGCTCCGGGTATGTAGCTTTATTATGTGACTTTATCAATAAAGAACCTTCCAACTATGAAGAAGCGGCTATATAGAAAGAATGGAAGGATGCTATGATCGAAGAGTATCAATCGATCATGAAGAATGATGTTTGGTATGTTGTCCCAAGACCAGAAGGGAATTCTGTTGTAACTTCCAAATGGATCTACAAGATCAAGCATGCTGCAGATGGCAGCATAGAGAAATTTAAAGCAAGATTCGTGGCTTGTGGATTCTCACAGAAAGAAGGAATAGATTATGAAGAAACCTTTGCACCTGTAGCCAAATACACTTCCATCATATCAGTACTTTCTCTAGCTGCAGTGATGAAATGGAAAATACACCAAATGGATGTTAAGATTGCTTTCTTGAATGGTGTAGTGGAAGAGCAAGTGTATGTAGAGAAACCACTCAGTTTTGAGACACATGACAGAGAATCTCATGTGTGTATATTGAAGAAATCCGTGTATGATTTGAAACAGACACCCAGGACATGGTACGTCATAATTGATGGCTTTCTATCCAGTTTGGGCTTTACCAAAAGTAAAGCAGATTCCAATATTTACTACAAGGTTGAAGATGGAAACCCAGTGATGCTGCTACTTTATGTAGATAATCTATTTGTAATAGGTATGGATGGGTTGATTACTGATACAAAGAGAAATCTTGCTGTCAAGTTTGAAATGAAGGACTTGGGTATGATGCACTATTTTCTAGGCATCGAGGTGTGGCAGAATGCGGATGGAATCTCCCTCGGACAAGGGAAGTATGCAGTAGAGATCCTGAAGAGGTTCAGGATGATGGAATGCAAGGCCATGACCACACCTATGGCATCAAACCTAAAGCTATTGAGTGATGCTTCATCAGAAGTGGTTGATGCTACGATGTATCATCAGATAATTGGGTCCTTGATGTACCTGACGAACACGAGACCATGTATTTTCTTTGTCGTTCCTGAAAAATCCGAGACATGTTCACTTGATTGCTACAAAGCATATTCTGAGGTACCTAAGGGGTACAGTTGATTATGGGCTCAAGTATGAGGTGAATCAGAAGATTAACCTGGAGGGTTATGTTGATTCATATTGGGCAGGAAGTGTCATCGATAGGAAGAGCACTTCAAGGTGTTGCTTCAGTATGGGGTCAGGTGTGATCTCTTGGTTTAGCAGGAAGCAATCCAGTGTGGCACTGAGTACAGCTGAAGTAGAGTATGTCACAGCTTGTTCAGCTAGTTGTGAGGCAGTATGGCTAAGGAAGCTACTATTTGATTTATTTGATCTCCACTTGGATGCTACTTGTATACATTGCGACAACCAGAGTTGTGTGAAGTTGTCGGAGAACCCAGTGTTCCATGACAAGTTGAAGCATATCGAGATCAAGTATCACTATATCAGGGATATGGTGCATAGGGGAGCAGTGAAGCTCCAGTATGTTGCGGCGAATGAATAGATAGCTGATATGTTGACAAAGCCATTAGCTAGAGTGAAGTTTGCATACTTTAGGGAGAAGCTTGGTGTTTTCCAGATCAAGGTTCCCTCCAAAGGGAAGTGATGAGTCCGTGAGCCATTCTGACATGGTGAGAGGATTGGTTCCTTCCATGGTCAGATGTAAGGGCTGAGCCATTCTGTCATGGTGAGAGGATTGGTTCCTTCCATGTCAGATGTGAGTGCTGAGCCATTCTGATGTGACTGTAGGATTGGTTCCTACATGATCAGATATAAGTGTTGAATGCCATTCTTGGAATGGAACCTGGTTAGTTACCAGGAAAGCTCAGTCTAGGACTGAGGGCCATTCTGATGTGACTGTAGGATTGGTTCCTACATGATCAGATGTGAGTGTAGAGACATTCTGAGGCGATTGTAGGATTGGTTCCTACAATGATCAGATGTAAGTGCAGAGCCATTCTGAGGTGATTGTAGGATTGGTTCCTTCAATGATCAGATGTAAGTGCAGAGCCGTTCCGAGGTGATTGTAGGATTGGTTCCTACAATGATCAAATGTAGGTGCAGATCCATTTCGGCATGGAGGATTGGTTCCTCGCATTTTTGAATGTAAGTGCTGATCCTTTCTGACATTGGTTTTCAAATGTGAGTGCTGGGCCTTTCTGAAAAGGTTGTGGGATGTGTTCCCACATGGTTAGATGTGAGTGTTGGGCATGCCTTTCTGATGTGATTATAGGATTGGTTCCTACATGATCAAATATAAGTATTGGGTGGGCCATTCTGACTTAGGGTGATCAGATATAAGTGCTGGAAAAGACCTACATGGAGGCTAGGCCTACAACCAACATGAAAAAGGGATGGCTCTGTAGAACTTCCTATGACGAGAAGAATCAAGAGATAGCACCTGCAATGATGATCCAACAGAGATGTTCCAGAACTAGAGATGATCCAGATCCAGTGATGATCCAGATCCAGTGATGATGATCCAAATCGAGTGATGATCTAGATCTAGTGATGATGATCCAGATCCAGATGAAGATGACTTGAAGATGACAAGGACTCAATGATGATCCAGATGATACAAAGAAGAAAACTTGTGCTGATAAATTGTGTCGAGAGAATACCTTCCTCGTTAAGAGGGAGTGTTGATGTAATTGTAACTTCGGAATGTATTCACTTGTATTTATTATGTATTGTACCCCGATGTTTATTCCGGGAAGTGTTTGTAATGTAATTGAGTCATGTAATGCCACGATGCTTAGATTGGGAGTTTCTATAATGTAAACAAGTCATGTCAAGTCAATGTGGGTAACCCTCCTATTGTTCAAGGGTTAAAGTCCCTGCAGTTCCGGGGCCCTAGGGTTGTTAGACTCACCTAGTGAAGTCGGCCCTAGTGAGTCATTGTCAAGTTAGGAATTAGAATAAATAGAGAGTGAGTCTCTCTATTTATAACACACTCACTCACACTCAGTTGTAGCACATAGATGAGGGAGAATAAGTTGTTGGGGCTAGAAATAAAGAGGCTACTGCTGTCGGGAGATCATCTTACTATTTTGGGTTTTACTTTTGGTGTTGATTCTATCTCTGAGGAAGTTGCCGGGTTTTCTCCATTTATGGTTTCATCGAGGAAAAACATTGTGTTCATTGTCTCTTATGTTTGATTGTTGTGCTTGTTATTCTCTCAGTTAAAGATCATAATATAATGCTAGCTTAATGTTAAAAATCTAACATATTGCGGGCACCTTAAAATTAAATAAAACATATTCCTTCCATTTAGGTGGCTCATAATCGTACAAGTATTGAAAAGGGATCATTATAGTTAAATTATGGTAAGTTGAGTTATACCACCATTCATCCAAATGCAACCATTGGAACCACTTGTTTTGCTTGTCTATCACAAAACAACGAAGGTATGTTCCCAAACACTTGTTCACTATTTCAGTTTGTCTATCAGTTTGAGGATGATTTGTTGAAATCATGTTAAGGGATTTCCCTATCTACTTACAAAATTCCCTCCAAAATTTTCCTTTAAAATTTGTGTCCCTGTCACTGACAATCACTTTTGGAAACCCATGTAATTTATAAATATTTTTGCAAAATACTTCAGCTATTTGTTTTGCTAAGTCGGTTTTCTTTACCCCCATTAAGTGAGCATACTCAGTGAGTCGATCAACCACTACAAAATTTTTATCCTTCCCCTCAAACATGGGAAGCCCCTCAATAAATTCCATCGAAATCCCTTCCCACTTCTGATTTGGTACATGTAGAGGGTAAAGTAATCATGGAATCATAATATTTTCGCTTGTGTTTCTATTACAAGTGTCACATTCAGAGACATATCTTTGAATATATTTACTCATTCCTTTCCAATAAAATGATTGGTATATGTTATAATAAGTTTTAAAGGTACCTACTTTACCTCAGCGGGTGAGTCGTGTGACTCCTTTAATATTTTTATTTTGAACTTTTAAGTAGGTGGAAGGTAGATCCCCCCTTTATCCCATAAAATGTCATTTGTCCATTCAAATTTGGGATGTTGCGACACATTATTGAGGATGGAACAAGATTAAGGGTCCTTGGCATATTCTATGCATATTTCATCCAACCATTCAGGAATTATGACCGATACTGCATATGCTAATACTTATTCATCTTTTAGTGATAATGCATCAACAACCACATTATCCCTTCCTTTTTTGTGTAGTATCTCCATATCAAAGGCAAAAATATTTCTATCCATTTTTTCTACTTTGTAGATAGGGTTTTTTTCTCAAAGTAAGTATTGAAGACTATTGTGATCAGTTTATATCAAGAATTTACTACCCAATAAGTATTGTCACCATTTTTCTAATGGAGGAATGAAATCAAGCATCTCTTTATCACATGTGGACTTCAATCCTTTCGTCTTGTCGAGCTTTCGACTTTCAAAAGCAATCAAATGGTCATCTTGCATCAAGTCTACACCTATTCCAAAACCGAAAGCATCACACTCTATCACAAATGGATTCGTAAAATCAAGGGTTGCTAACACCAGTGTGGTTGTAATAATATTCTTTAGGACTTTGAAACATTCTGCAACCTTGTTAGTCCATTGGAAGGAATTTTTCTTTAGTAGATCTGATAGTGGTGTGTTGAGTATGGTTCCCATTGATGTCAAAGGAGTTCATTAATGACAAAGGAAATGACATGACATGTATGATGATGTGACATGTGTGATGACGTTGCAAAGTCATATGAAGATGTTCTAGTGCTCTCATGAAGTCAGTTTTACAATTTGACACCATTCTTTAAAAATATGGCAACTTGCTGAAACTCTAAAAATTGACTAATTATAGGAAAATCAGAGTTCATTGATGACAAAGGAATAACAAAGGAAGTGATGACATGGCATGTGGAATGTGTGATGAGTTTTCAAATTCATATGATGGTTCTCTAGTCCTCTCATGAAGTCATTGTTACAATTTGACACCATTCTGTAAAAATATTGCAACTTGTTGAAACTCTAAAAATTTGAGTAAGTATAAATTCTTATTAATCTTCCTAAGATGCCTCTGTAAAATACATGTCATCTTTTGCATTCGATGAATTAAATTATTCTAAGGATATAGACATCTATATTTGTGTCTTTTTCATCTAACCATATGATTGGTTTGTCAATACAGTCTATGAAGATGAAGTTATTAGTCTTCCAAAAGTGTTTTCTAGCATGATTTGCATTGTTTCAATTCTGGTAAATCTGCCTAAGTGGCCTCAGTAAAATGTCCTCCATATTTTGTAAAATACTGATAAAAATCATATGAAAACAACAGGTTTTAGCTTGTTTATTTGTGCATCTGACCATCGTCTTAGTTCCCGTAAAACATGCTTGCAGAAAAAGTTATAGGTCGACCAAAATGAGGTTTCAGATTGTTTTGGGAAATTTGCTTAAAATTGACTAAGTATTGAAAAATTGGTCTAAGTTTCCCTAAAAAAATACCCACCATATTTTGTAGGAAATTGATAAAAATAATCTGAGACCATCAAGATGTAGCATGTTGATGTGTTCACCTGACCATGGTATTATTTCTCCTAAAAGTTGCTTGAAGACAAATTTATAGGTCGACCAAAACAGGGTTTCCGACTGTTTTGCACCAGTTCATGAAAATGCATGTTTCCATAATGAAGAGATGCATTGGTGAAAAGGTTTTAATGAAGGGACACGATGATGAAATGACACAATGGTTCAAATACATGATGAAAGAAGTATTTAAACAGAAGTTTGAAGTGGAATAAAGGTGTCTCGGAAATCCAGATCAATGTAACAGCAAGAGAAGACAGAGACCAATGAAGTGAAGAATAATCAGTAACACAATCGAAGAAAAAGATCAAATTAGGGAGGTAGGGTGGTGCTGGGGTAGGTTTCAATCCTGCAGGGAGGTTTTAGCCTCCTTCTAGTGGTGGTTGGAGTATAGGGGTGTTGTAGAATCCTTATATGTTGGTGCAAGTAGAAAAATATAGGGTGTTGGAGCATCCTTGTTTGTTGGAGCACGTAGAAAACAGGGTGTTGGTGCATCCTTTCTGTAGTAGCAGAAAAACAATTTTGTAAAAATCATCTTATTAATGAATTTGATTGTGTGGTTTTCTCTTTGAGGTTTCCATGATAAAATTATGTGTCCTAACTTGTTTGATTCATTGCTTAGCTTATACTAATTGTTACAATAAAGTGAAAAGAAGGAAATATTGATTCACCCCCCCCCCCTCTCAGTATTGTTGGATAAACCAACAATTGGTATCAGAGTGGGATCCTTCACTATAGTGAAACCACTGGAAGGAAGATCCTGTTAAAAACCACTATGGATCATCAAGAAGGGTTAGCTGCTAACAGACCTCCATTATTTACAGGAAATAATTATGCATTTTGGAGTGTAAGAATGATATTCCATCTAATGTTCCTTGGATGCAAAATTAGGAGCTTTGTTGAAAAAGGGTATAAAATACCAGACAACCTACCGAAAGATACATATGAACTAGATGAATATGAATCCAATGCAAAATATTTGAATGCAATTTTGAAAGGATTAGCATATTCAGTGTTTGTTAAAGTCATGCAATATAATACAACCAAACATGCTTGGGAAAAATTAAAAATTGCTTATTAGTGGGCTTCCAAAGTCCAAAAATCCAAACTTCAAACATACAAAGGGCAGTTCGAAAGTCTAAAGATGAAAGAAGAAGAAAATATTACAGAATATCTTCTAAGAGTAGATGAAATTACAAATGCTATTAAAGGTTTGGGAGGAGAAATAGGTAGTTGAAAAAGTACTAAGAACCCTACCAATAAGATATAACCCATAACTATCTACTATAGAAGATCGATATGATCTTGAACTTTTGATAATGGATGAGCTACATGGATTCTTCACTTCCTATGAGATGAGAAAAGAACAAAATGGACCATCAAGAAAAGAGGCAACATTTAAAGCTACAAAACTGTCAAAATATGAAGCTTTACCCAAGAACCAATCAGAGAACTCAGATGAGAAGAATCTCTTTTCATAAAGAAACTTGAGAAAGGTATTGGAAAGTACAAAGGAAGGTACCACTAAAGTGCTTTAACTGTGGAAGAATTGGACATTTTTCCACAAAGTGTCCTTACCCAAAACAAGAAGATAGTGATGATGAAGAACCTTGCAATCATAAGAAATATCAAAAGAGTAAAACTATATAAAGAAGAAATTTAATAAAAAGAAGAAAAACTTATATTTCATGTAAGATAGTGAAGATGAAGAGATAAGTGAAAATGAAGAAATTATATTCATGGGAATAGAAACTCAAAATTCAGATGATGAATCAGATGTAGAAGGAGAGGCGGACCTAGAGGCTGAATTCATAAGTGCTCTTGAGGAAATTGAACAATGTAGAAGAAGGAACAAATATATGAAAGAATAATTATCAAAATACAAAGAAGAATAGAAATCAAACGAAGAGGAAGTCAATACCCTCCAAGAAGAGTTGCACAATTCAAGACAACAAATGATGGTTAGCATAAAAGATCCTGAGAGCTTAAAAAAAAAATTGATAACTTCAAGGGAGAAGTAAAGAGGCTAAAAGATCAATAGACCATTAATGAGAAGTTCATAGAAAGCACCAAAACAAAAGACTCTGAAAGACTTAAGGCAAAAAAATTTCAGCTTAAAAAGAAGGATGATGAAGAATCTATTAAGTCAAAGTTTGAGAACAACTCAACAATTCTAGATGACATCCTAAGTGGCTAAAGACCATCAAGTGACAAAGATGGATTAGGATATAACAAGAAGAGTTATGTTGTTGCAATTATGGATCCAAATGGAAAGAAGGATAGTCAGAAATATTTTCCATCCTCTCATAATAAATATAGAACTAATATGATGCCTAGAAGACCAATGACAAGCATGTATAAGCATATCTTTATTGGAAATTGTTACTCTTGTAATAATTTTGTACATATGGCTAGAGAATGTAAGCTAATAAGTCCTACATAAAAGAAATCTATAGTAAAGGTTCAGAAACAAAGGAAGGGATGGAAGAAGAAGGAAGTTGTGAAGCAGAAAGATCAAAGATTGCCCAAATATAAAATAACATTCTTTGGATATTGTCATTGTTGTCACAAGTTTGGTCACAAGGTTGTTGATTGCATAATCAAGAGAAAAGATAAAGGTTTGAAAAAATAAAGAAATAGAAGATTCATGAGCAGGGTACCTCATGGAAATATGTGGAGAAGAAAGCTAGATTACAAAGATTCAGAGGAAACAAAGGTTCCAAGCATCAATGAAGTTTCCAAAGATGATAGTGTTGTATATAAGAATCACATCCATTATGATGAAAAGCAAGATGAAGATGTAAAAGAATACATCGATAGAGATGACGATGAAGAATATAATGGTGGTGGTGGAACTGAAAAAACAATGTCTTTTTTAAAATCTCTCATGACCTAGAAGAGAAACCTAAAATTAGCATTAGAAGGGATCATATACTTGGGGGGAGTTTCAGTACAAGAAGGAAATTATTGCTTAATGAACAAGCCTTACTATCAGTGGTGGAACCTAAGAACTTTGCATAATCTAACAAATATGATGATTGGAACAAGGCCATGAATTAAGAGTTGGATCAAATTGAGAAGAATCAAACTTGGGAGTTCACTTTTCCCAAGACCTAAAAGCAAGAATATTGTAGGAACAAAATGGGTCTTCAAAAACAAGTTCAATGAAGATGATCAAGTGATAAGAAACAAAGAAATATTAGTGTGTGAGGGATATGCTCAAGTGCAAGGTGTTGACCTTGAAGAAACCTTTTCCCCTGTAGCAATACTTGAAGCAATCAGAATGTTTTTGGCATATCCATGTTATAGAAACTTCAAAGTATATCAAATAGATGTCAAAGATGAATTTCTGAATGGGGAGCTAGAAGAGGAAGTCTATATTGAACAACCTGAAGGTTTCCTCTTATCAGAAAAGGACTATGTTTGCAAACTGAAGAAAGCACTCTATGGTCTCAAACAAGCCCCAAGGGCATGATTTTCAAGACTAGATAGCTACTTGAAGCAACAAGAATATTAAAGAGGGGTCGCTAATAGTAATCTCTACATAAAGTTTGAAGATAAGAATATGATCATTGTTACTATTTATATGGATGATATTATATTTGGAAGCGATCTACAAATGCTAAGTGAAAATTTTGCCTCTGAAATGAAGAAAGAGTTTGAAATCTCAATGTTGGATGAATTTGTTGAGTATGGTTGCCATGGATGTCAAAGGAGTTCAGTAATGACAAAGGAAATGACATGACATGTATGGTGATGTGACATGTGTGATGAGGTTTCAAAGTCATAAGATGATGTACTTCTAGTGCTCTCATGAAGTAATTTTTACAATTTGACACCATTTTGTAAAAAATGGCAACTTGCTGAAAATTTGAAAATTGACTAAGTATAGGAAAATCAGAGTTCATTAATGACAAAAGGAATAACAAAGGAAGTGATGACATGGCACATGGAAGGTGTGATGAGGTTTCAAAGTCATAAGATGGTGTTATATTCCTCTCATGAAGTTATTGTTACAATTTGACACCATTTTGTAAAAGAATGGCAACTTACTGAAACTCTTGCTGAAACTCTAAAAATTTGACTAAGTATAAATTCTTATTAATCTGCCTAAGGGGGCTCTGTAAAATACATGTCATCTTCTGTATTTAATGAATTAAATGATTCTGAGGATATAGACATATGGATTGTTGTCTTGTGAATACAACCATATGATTGGTTTGTCAATATAGTCTCTGAAGGTGAAATTATAAGTCTGCCAAAAGTGTTTTTTGGCATGATTTGCATTGTTTCAGTTCTATAAATCTGCCTAAGTGGCCGCAGTAAAATGCCCGCCATATGTTGTAGGATATTGATAAAAATTATATGAGACCATCAGGTTTTATCTTATTGATGTGTTCATCTGACCATTGTCTCAGTTCCCCTAAAACATGTTTGAAGAAAATGTTACAGGTCCGTCAAAATGAGGTTTCAGACTATTTTGGGAAATTTGATGAAAATTGACTAAGTAATTAAAAATCAATCTAAGTTTCCTTAGTAAAATGTTTGTCATATTTTGTAGGAAACTAATAAAAATAATATGAAACCATCATGATGTATCTTGTTTATGTGTGCATCTGACCATGGTATTATTTCTACTAAAAGGTGTTTGAAGACGAAGTTATAGGCCTACCAAAACATGGTTTCAGGTTGTTTTGCACCAGTTCATGAAAATGCACTTTTCCATAATGAAGAGATGCATTGGTGAAAAGGTTTTCACGAAGGGAAACAATGATTAAAAAACACAATGGTTTAAAGACATGATGAAACAAGTATTTAAACAAGAGTTTGAAATGGAAGAAAGATGTCACAGTAATCCAAATCAATGTAACAACAAGAGAAGATAGAGACCAATGTAGTGAAGAAAAGGCAATAACAAAATTGAAGAAAAAGATCAAATTAGGGAAGTAGGGTGGTGCCAAGGTAGGATGTATTCCTACAAGGGGTTTGTATCCTCCCTCTAGAAGTAGATGGTAAATTGGGTGTCGAAGCATATTTTCAATTGTAGCTGATAAACAAGGGGGTTGTAGCCTCCCTCCAGTAGTAGCTGGTAAATGGGGTGTTGAAGCATCCTTTCAGTTGTAGCTGATAAACCAGGGGGTATTAGCCTCCTTCCAGTAGTTGTTTGTAAATAGGGTGTTGAAGCCGCCTGTTAGTTGTAGCTGACAAAATAGGGTGTTGTTCCATCCTTCAGTTGTAGCTGAGAAACTTGGGGATTGGTATCTCCAACAAGTTGTAGCTTGCAAAAACAATTGTAAATATAATTTTGCAGTAATAGAAAGTGTTTGTGGTTTTCCCAATTGGGCTTCCACAATAAATATTGTGTTCTATGTATCTTGTTGATCCTGTGTGTTATTGAATAAGTTAAAAATGGTTTTAATTGTTAAAAGTTATCAATATTGATTCACACCCCCCCCCTCTCAATATTGTCCAATATTCCAACAATTGGTATTAGAGAAGGATCCTTCACTATATTCTAAACCACTAGAAGGAATATCCTATTAAAAACCACTATGGATCAACAAAATGTGATTGCCTCCAACAAAGCTCAAGTACTTAATGAAGAAGGATATACATTACAGAGCATAAGAATGAGAGTATACTTACAGTCATTAGGATATGGTGTATGGAATTCGTTAATCTCTGATTATACCCCACCAAAAAGAATAAGTACTAAATCTCAAAAAGAGTCCAAGAAAAATAACTCGAGGGAAATGGAGGCCATACTAGATGGATTTACCTCAATCTATCAAAGAAAATATAGTAAAATGTATCTCAGCTAAGGAACTCTGGGTCAAATTGGAGAAGCTTTATTCAATTGAAGAGATAGCAGAAGCAATCCCTATTGTTGTCAAAGATAAAGGATATATAGATGATGAAGCAGACATTGATTTTGTAGAAGAACTAAGTAGTGCCCTTGAGGAACTTGAATAATGTAGAAAAAGGAACAAATATTTGAAAGAACAATTGTCAAAATACCAAGAAGAGTAGGAATCAAAAGAGAAGGAAGTCAAGACCCTTCAAGAATAGCTACACAATTCAAAACAACGAGTGATGCCTAACATGAAAGAGGTCGAGAGCTTAAAACAAGAAGTTGTTAAACTCGGGGGTGAAGTAGAGAGGCTAAAATATTAGCAAACTATTAATGAGAGGTTCAAGGAAAGTACTGAAGCACTTAATAAAATACTCAACTTACAAAGATCCCCCATGAATAAAACAGGTCTTGGATATGATCAAGAACATGTCATTAAAGGATCAAGCTCTAGCACTCAAGAAAAGGTTGAAAATGTTAAATGTTGGGAAGATGCTTCAAAAGATATAACCAAGCAGCAGAAGAATCATAAGACAATGAATTCCGATCATCAGAATTATGCTCATCCTCCTGAGACGAAAAAATTCAGAAGACATGCAAATGAAAAGAGTCATTACAAGTAGAAAAGCCATAGATTCTAAAATATAAAGGAACATCCTGTGGATATTGTCATTATTGTCAGAAGTTTGGTCACAAGGCTACTAATTGTAGAATCAAAGAAGAAGATCAGGGTATGAAAAGGAAAGAAGACACTAACATCACAAATGGAAAAAGACTTATTACATTTTTCATATGTCATAATGATGGACACTTTGCAAAACATTGCAAGAACAGTGCATGCATATTGTCTAAGGAAACCCAGGAAAACATATGGAAGATGAAATCCAAAAGATAAAGAAATAGAAGACCAGTAAGCAGAGTACCTCGTGGAAAGATGTGGAAAAGAAAGGAAGACTACAAATATTCAGAAGTAAAAAGGTTCCAAGCATCAATGAAGTTTCCAAATATGATGTTGAGCATAATAGTGCTATAGATAAGAATGACATCCATTATGATGGAAAGAAAGATGGAGATGTAAAACAAATACATTAATGGATATGAATGATGAAGAAGAATATAGTGATGATGGTATAATTGAAGAAGTATGTATTTTTAAAATCTCTTGTGACCTAGAAGAGGACCCTGAAATTAGCATAAAAGGGGATCATATACTCAAGGGGAGTTTCATTACAAGAAGGAAACTATTGTTTAATGAAAACTCCTTACTATCAGTGGTGGAACCTAAGAACTTTGCAAAAACCAACAAAGATGATGATTGGATCAAGGCCATGAATGAAGAGTTGGATAAAATTGAGAAGAATCAAACTTGGGAACTTTTCCCAAGACCTAAAATAAAGAATATTGTAGGGAAAAAATGGGTCTTCAAAAACAAGTTCAATGAATATGGTCAAGTGATAAGAAACAAAGAAATACTAGTGTGTAAGGGATATGCTCAAGTGGAAGGTATTGACCTTGAAGAAACAGTTTCCCTTGTATCAAGACTTGAAGCAATAAAAAAAAAATTGGCATATTCATGTTATAGAAACTTCAAAGTGTATCAAATGAATGTAAAGTATGCATTTTTGAATGGAAAAATAGAAGAGGAAGCCCATATTGAACAACCTGAAAGTTTCCTTTTATCAGAAAATGAAGAATATGTTTGCAAACTGAAGAAGGAACTCTATGGTCTCAAACAAGCCCCAAGGGAATAGTTTTCAAGACTAGATAGCTACATGAAGCAACAAGGATATAAAACAGGGGTCATTGATAGTAATATCTACATAAAGATTGAAGATAAGAATATGATCATTGTTATTATTTATGTGGATGATATTATATTTGGAAGCAATCTACAAATGCTAAGTGAAAAATTTTCCTCTAAAATAAAGAAGGAGTTTGAAATGTCAAATTTGGGTGAATTAACATTTTTATTTGGATTACAAGTTTCTCAATCAGAAAAAGGGATCTTCATCACTCAAACCAAATACATTAAAGACATGCTTAAGAAGTTTAAGTTGAAATATTATAAGCATGTTAGTACACCTATGGTCACTAGTTATAAGTTAAGTAAGGATGGAAAGTCGCTGGAAGTAGATCATAACATGTATAGATATATGATAGGGATCTTGCTATATGTGATAGCTACAAGACCGAATGTGATGCAAGTTGTAGGATTGGTTGCTAGATTCCAATCAGCTCCCAAAAAAAACACATGTGACAACAGTGAAGAGAATTGTCATATATTTGAAAGGTACTATAGAGTATGGTTTATGGAACCTAAGAGATCAAGAATTCACTTTAAAAGCATCCACCGATGCAGATTGGGCATGAAGTGTTGATGACTGAAAGAGTACTTGTGGAGCAACATTCTACTTGGGAGACTATTTGGTATCATGGCTAAGCAAGAAACAATCATCAATTGCACTATCTATAGCAGAAGCTAAATACATTTTTTCTGCATCATGTTGCACTCAAGTCATTTGGATGAAACATACATTGGAAGACTTACTTGTAAAGTATGAGAATCTAATAGTAATAAATTGTGACAATAGCAGTGCCATAAACATATCAAAAACCCTGTTATGCACTCCAACACAAAGCACATCCCTATAAAATATCACTTTTTGAGGGATCAAGTATCACAGAAGGTGATGAAACGGAAATTTGTTGGTACAAGGGAACATATAGTTGATATATTCACTAAACCACTACTCAAAGAAGCATTTGAGCATCTTAGAAAAAAATTGGGAGTAATCTCCCTACAATAGATATAGAAAAAAAGAAAAAAGAAATAAAGTCATTATGTCAGGGGAGACATGTTGACAGGGGGAGATGTCAAAAGGAGACCTTTTTCATTAATGTCAAAGGGGGGGCAGGGGAGGGATTGAAGAGTTGTTTCCATCAATGTAAAAGGGGGAGAATGTTGAGTATGGTTTCCATTGATGTCAAATGGGTTCATTAATGACAAAGGAAATGACATGACATGTGTGATGAGGTTGCAAAATCATATAATGATGTTCTAGTTCTCTCATGAAGTCATTTTTACAATTTGACACCATTCTCTAAAAATATGAAACCTTACTGAAACTCTTGCTGAAACTCTTGCCAAAATGAGGTTTCAGACTGTTTTGGAAAATTTGCTGAAAATTTACGAAGTATTGAAAAATCAGTCTAAGTTGCCTTAGTAAAATGCCCGCTATATTTTTTAGAAAACCAGTAAAAATAATCTGAGACCATAGGAATGTATCTTGTTGATGTGTGCATTTGACCATGGTCTTATTTCTCCTAAAAGGTGCTTGAAGACATATTTATAGGTCTACCATAATAGGGTTTCAAGTTGTTTTTGCAACAGTTCATGAAAATGCATGTTTCCATAATGAAGAGATACATTAGTGAAAAGGTTTTAATGAAGGGACACAATGATGAAACGAACAAATGGTTCAAATAAATGATGAAAGAAGTATTTAAACAAAAGTTTGAGGTGGAAGAAAGATGTCTCGGCAATCCATATCAATGTAACAACAAGAGAAGAAAGATAGTAATGAAGTGAAGAATAATCAGTAACAAAATTGAAAAAAATATCAAATTAGGGAGGTAGGGTGGTGCTAGGGCAGGTTGTATGCCTGCAAGGGGGTCATAGCCTCCCTCTAGTAGTAGCTGGTAAATAGGGCGTCGAAGCATCCTTTCAGTTTTAGTTGATAAACCAGGGGGGCTTACCCTCTCTCTAGTAGTAGCTGGTAAATAGGGTGTCGAAGCATCATTTCAATTGTAGCTAATAAACCAGGGGGGTGTATCCTCCTTCCAGTAGTTGTTGGTAAATAGGGTGTTGAAGCATCCTATTAGTTGTAGCTGAAAAAATAGGGTGTTGTTGCATCCTTCAATTGTAGCTGAGAAACTTGGGGATTAGTATCTCCAGCAAGTTGTATCAAGCAAAAAAAATTGTAAATATAATTTTGTAGTTATAGAAAGTGTTTGTGGTTTTCCCAATTGGGATTACATGATAAATATTGTGTTCTTTGTATCTTGCTGATCCCATGTGTTAATGAATAAGTTAAAAATGGTTTTAATTGTTAAAATTTGTCAATATTGATTCACCCCCCCACCCCTCTCAGTATTGTCCAATATTCCAATAGAATTAACATTCTTCTTGGGATTACAAGTTTCTCAATCAAACAAAGGTATATTCATCACTCAAACCAAGTACATTAAAGACATGCTTAAGAAGTTTAAGTTGAAAGATTTTAAGCATGTTAGTACACCTATGGTCATTGTTGTAAGTTAAGTATGGATGATGAGTCGTTGGAAGTAGATCATACCATGTATAGATATATGATAGGAAGCTTGCTATATGTGACAACTACAAGATCATATGCGATGCAAGTTGTAGGATTGGTTGTTAGATTCCAATTAGCTCCCAAAGAAACACATGTGACAGCAATGAAAATAATTCTCAGATATTTGAAAGGTACTATAGAGTATGTATATGGTACTCAAGAAGTCAAGAATTCACTTTAAAAGCATTCACTGATGCAGATTGGGTAGGAAGTGTTGATGACCAAAAGAGTACCAATGGAGCAGCATTTACTTGGGATACTATTTGGTATCATGGATAAGAAAGAAACAATCCTCCATTGCACTCTCTACAACAAAAGTTGAATACATTGTTGTTGCATCATGTTGCACTCAAGTAATTTGAATTAAACATATATTGGAATACTTACTTGTAAAGTATGAGCATCCAATAGTGATAAATTGTGACAATACCAGTGCCATAAACATATCAAAAAACCTTGTTATGCACTTCAAGACAAAGCACATCCCTATAAAATATCACTTTTTGAGGGATCAAGTATCACAAAAGGTTGTGAAACTGGAATATGTTGATACAAGGGAATAGATAGTCAATATCTTCACTAAGCCACTACCCAAATAAGCATTTAAGCATCTTACACAAAAGTTGGGAGTAATCTCCCTACAATATGTGTGTGTGTGTGTGTGTGTGTGTGTGTGTGTATAACACATTATGTTAGGGGGATACATGTTGATAGGGGGAGATGTCAGAAGGAGACATTTTTCATTATTGTCAAAGGGGAAGAAAATTGAAGAGTTGTTGCCATCAATGCCAAAGGGGGAGAACGTTGAGTATGGTTGTCATTGATGTCAAAGGAGTTCATTAATGACAAACTAAATGACATGAAATATATGATGACGTGACATGTGTGATGAGGTTGAAAATTCATATGATGATTTTCTAGTGCTCTCATGAAGTAATTTTTACAATTTGACACCATTCTGTAAAAATATGGCAACTTGCTGAAACTCTAAAATTTGACTAAGTATAGGAAAACCATAGTTCATTGATGACAAAGGAAGTGTTGACTTGGCATGTGGCATGTGTGATGAGGTTGCAAAGTCATATGATGGTGTTATATTCCTCTCATGAAGTCATTTTTACAATTTGACACCATTCTGTAAAAGTATGACAACTCACTGAAACTCTGAAAATCTGAAAAATTGACTAGTGTAAATTCTTCTTAATCTGCCTAAGGGCCTATGTAAAATACATTCCATCTTCTGTATTTGATGAATTAAATGATTCTAAGGATATATACATCTAGATTTTTATGTTTTTCATCTAACCATATGATTATTTTGTCAAGACAATATTTGACGATGAAGTTATTAGTCTTCCAAAAGTGCTTTCTGGCATGATTTGCATTGTTTCAGTTCTGGTAAACCTGCCTTAGTGGCCTCAGTAAAATGCCTGCTATATTTTGTAGGATACTGATAAAAATTATATTATACCATCAGGTTTTAGATTTTTTATGTGTGCATCTAACCATAGTATCAATTCCCATAAAACATTTTTGAAGAAAAAGTTACAGGTCTTCCAAAATGAGATTTCAAACTGTTTTGGGAAATTTGCTGAAAAATGACTAAGTATTGAAAAATAGGTCTAAGTTTCCCTAGTAAAATTCTCGCCATATTTTGTAGGAAACTTATAAAAATAATATGATACCATGATGATGTATATTTTTTATGTGTGCATCTTACCATGGTCTTATTTCTCCTAAAAGGTGCTTGAAGACAAAGTTATAGGTCTGCCAAAGTAGCGTTTCAGGTTGTTTTGCACCAATTCATTAAAAAACATGTTTCCATAATGAAGAGATGCATTGTTGAAAATGTTTTAATGAAGGGGCATGATGATCAAAAGACACAATGGTTCAAATACGTGATGAAATAATTATTCAAACAGAGGTTTGAAGTGGAAGAAAGGTGTCTCACCAATCTAGATCAATGTAACAGCAAGAGAAGACAAAGACGAATGAAGTGAAGAATAATTAGTAACAAAATTGAAGAAAAATATCAAATTAGGGAGGTAGGGTAGTGCTAGGGAAAGCTGCAAGCCTGCAGAGAGGTTTTATCCTCCTTCCAGTAGTGGCTGGAGTACAGGGGTACTGTAGCATCCTTATCTGTTGGTGTAGGTAGAAAAATCCATGGTGTTGGTGCATCTGTGTCTGTTGGATTGGGAATAAAATAGGGTATTGGTGCATCCTTTCTATCATAGAAGAAAAATAATTTTGTAAAATAATCTTATTATTGAGTTTGATTTTTTGGTTTTCTCTTTGAGGTTTCCACGATAAAATTTGGTGTCCTAACTTGTTTGATTCATTGTTTATCTTATACTAATTGTTTTAATAAAGTGAAAAGAAGGAAATATTGATTCATCCCCCCCCCTCAGTATTGCTGGATAAACCAACATGATGTTTTTAGACGAGCATAGCTTTTTACGAACTTTCGATAATAACATTTTAGGCCTAAAAGCCCTCTTAATTTTGATATATTATCAGGTTTTGGCCATTTTATAATTTCCTTGATTTTGCTTGGGTCTACTCTAACTCCTTCTTTGAATATGATATGACTGAGGTATTCAACTTCTTCCTCCCCAAAAGTGCATTTTGACATTTTTGCATAGAACTGATTTTCTTCTAAGAGTGAGAGTACAAGCTCTAAGTGCTTAAGATGCTCCTTCCATATCTTACTATAGACAAAAATATTGTCAAAGAAAACCAGTATGACCTTTCCTAGGTGTGGTCGAAAAACCTCATCCATGGTTGCTTGAAAGATATAGGGGGGATTTGTTAAACCGAATGGCATCACGTTAAATTCATAGTGACCTTCGTGAGTTTAAAAAGTTGTCTTTGCTACATCTTGTAATCTTACCCGGATCTGGTAATATCCTGATCTTAGGTCCAATTTGGAAAAATATTTGGCGCCATGGAGTTCATCCAACATCTCATCTATAAATGGAATGGGGAACTTGTTTTTTATTTTTATTTTGTTCAGTCCTCTATAATCTACACATAGCATGAAGGATCCATCTTTTTTTCAAACCAATACTATCGGGGCGACATATGGGATCCTACTTCTTGTGATGAATCCACATCTTAGTAAATATTGAATTAGCCTTTCTATTTATGTCTTATGATGGTGAGGGTACCTATAAGGTTTGACATTCAGTGGCGTTGAATCTGACTTAACCTCAATTATGTGCTTCGTTCCTCTTTCTAGTGGTAATTTCATGGGAAGATATTGGAATACCTTCTCATACTTCTGGATTAATTCTTGGATTTTTGGTTGTTGGTCGTGGGCCAGTTCTGTTGCTAGCATATCTAATTGATGACATTGTGCCACCAATGTTGGTGCCCCTTCACGAATTAGTTTCTCCATTTTTCATGAAGATATAATTTGGGTAGGAGGTGGCTGGAAACCATACAATTTATATTTGCACCCCCCCACACTTGAATTTAATAAATTGTTTCTAGTGATTTGCAGAATATGTACCTAAGATTTGTAGCCATTGAATTCCCAAGACAATGTCTACTCCTCCAAGGGGTATTATATAGAAGTTAGATTCCAAGATTTAATCAACTATTTGCAACTTAACTTTTTGACACTTCCCAATACAATCAATCTTTGTTCCATTTTCTACCATAACCCTTATATCTATTGTTGGATATATGAACAAATTTAGTCTTTTCGCAATATTTACGTCTATAAAATTATGGGTGCTACATGTATCTATAAGTACAGCGACATTCTCTTTCCTCACATGTCCCTTTAAATTCAAGATTTGTGGTTGTGTGATGCATATTATTACAGCTAGAGATACCCTGGGCATTGCTTCTTCAGGATCTGTGTTGATGTTGTTATTTTCTTCGTTGTTGACTTCCTCATCTGAATCACTAATGGATGAAACTTTTGATTCCTTTCAAGCTTCACAATTATACACCTTTTTATTGTTGCATCGGTGACCCTTTAACCATTTATCTCCATAATATATACACTTATTTCCCCATCTCTTATCTAAATACTAATGTTGTTTTTCACTTTCCCTCAAGGGAGGTGGTACATACTTGTTTGTCTTTCTATAGCATACTTATTTGATTTTTCATTAAAATATATATTTTTTCTATCTGGTCCTAAAAATGAAGGTTTGTTGAGCTTAGTCTTTTGTTCATTCAATTTTTTTGTGTGTCTGGCATCTTCAATAGTTTTGGGTTTCCATAGTTTTAACACATTACAGATGTAATCCTTTAAGCCAGAGATGTGCATTTTAAGTAGTTATTCATCTAATAACCATATTTGTCTTGTATCCGGTACTTCTCATTCGTGAGTGTAGTCGTTCACATTTCCTTTTTGTATGAGATGGATGAATTCAGTATACATATCATCTTCTTCTTCATGGAACCTTTTTAATAATGATTGAGTGAAGTTTGTCCACTGAAAAGAGTGAGCATTTCACTTTTTTGACCACCATAGGAACCAATCATAAGTTTCTTCCTCCAAGTTATTAGCGGTCGTCATTATTTTTTCTCTTTCTCCTAGTGGGGATTTGATTCAAAGATTCGCTTCATTTTATTAACCCAAATGATGGTGCCTCTATGGGTTTTCCCATCATATTTTGGTACTTCTTTTTTTAATTTTTATAATCCTTTCTTGTCCTTTTTGGTTATATGTACCTCTAAGGGAGGAAGATTGTGCCTTTTCTTGTTCCATCCTTGATTTTGGGCAATTGTGTTCAATTTCTTCATAATCTCGCTGAACATCATATCGTTTTTTGCTTATTTTATCTCTCTTTGATCTCTCCCTTGCTCTCTTATGACTGATTTTATCTAATCGATTATCTATCCTCTCCAATCTAGTGTCATCGTCATCCGTCTTTATGTGTAATAAGTCTTGTCCTTCTTCTAATTGGTTCAAGTGAGCTTACATATCACTTAATTTGTTTTTTTATTAGTTATTTCCATGTTCATCTCTTCATGATATATGTATCTCTGCCTTGAAGACTCCATAGTTTAAAATGGTTCTTTGTTCTGATGGGAGCGTGGTTGCGATGTGTAGGAGGCGTTAGGAATGAGGGCGGGGACTACGATTGGAGCTGCGCAGGGGAATCTATGAAGAGATATGTGAATGGAGTGAAGGGGGCGTGTAGGATTGAGGGGAGATGCAGGATAGGGAGAACGTAGGACTGAGGAGGGAATAGGTGGAGGGGTGTGGACCAACACACAGGTCATGGGATGGAGGATGCAAGTGCACGAGCAGGGATGGTGGCATGACAGACAGTGGAGACAACGGACGAGTATGGTTGGACAGACAACGAACGCAGTGGCAAACAGCGCACAGAAGACGAGAAAACAATGGATGAGGCAGATGAAGGGTGGTGCACTGAAGATGGCGGTTGAATGACAGCGTGGGCAAAGTCTTCGACGACTAAATAACTTTGTGGGAGGAGTCTTCGGTGGCTGAACGGCTGTGCGCAAGAGTCTTTTTTGGCTGTTATACCAATGTTAAATCACACGTTGAATTCCATCTTTGCACAATAAATAATATTTATTGATAAAATTGAATGAATGTCTTAACAATATAGTTCAGGGTCTATAAATAAATATGGCTCTCGTACCTTTTTTTATGAAAATGTATCTCTTTACATAATTTACAAGTTACCTAAATTAATAAAATTTTTGTTGGTTTTATTGGGCCAAGAGGCGCTCTACAACCCAGTATGGGGAGATCTTGTAACGTTATGTAGTGTTACATAGTGTTACTCATGTAACGTTCCTCTTGTAAATGTTGGCCATAAAAAAAAAATTATCCTCCAAAATAAATGTCGACCACAAAAACAACCTAAATGTTGGCCATAAAAAAAAAATTATCCTCCAAAATAAATGTCGACCATAAAAACAACCTAATATGGGGTAGATGTTGTAATGTTCCTACCTAACAAAGCAATAAAAAATAAAAAATAATAATTATCGGCCAAAAACAATTTAGGTGAGAAAAAAAACACAATATGGGGGAGATGATGTAATGTCCATACTTAAAAAAATAATAAAAAATAAAAAATTGAATTATCCGCAAAATAAATGTTGATCATGCACATGGTTTTAAAACCATGTGCAAGGCCTCTTGAACAACCCATGGTTTTGTTGTACATGGTTTAGGAGGGCCTTGAAAATGGTTTTAAAACCATGTGCAAATCCTCCTAAACAAACCATGGTTTTATTGTACATGGTTTAGGAGGCCGTTGCAAATGGTTTTAAGACCATGTCAAAGGCCTCCTTAACAACCCATGGCTTGCACACGGTTTTAAAACCATGTATGGGGAGATGTTGTAATGTTCTTTCCTAACAAAATAAAAAATAATATAAATATTAAATGTCTGGCATAAATAGTATTAAATATTATATGTCTAAATCACACCAAAGATGATAGATGTGACTTTTGGTCTAAATCACACCAAAGCTGATAGTTGAGTGCAATACTTAAGAAGAGGTTTTCACCTCCAAAGGTTTGATTCCTCTTGGCGCTTGATAGAGCCTAATATTTGGATCTATGCTGGTTATTTACAATTTTACTTTGTATTTTATTTACTTTCGGTTTATATGTGTTTATTACAACTTGCTTAGATGGGGTATTACCTAAGCAAAAGAATGGAACAATAAGGATATTGATCACAATACACTAGCAAAGAACAAATGTTACATATTATTCATTCAGTGGGCCTAAGGATCAGTTGGGAGGGTTAAGAATCATATGTGTTAAGAATAATTAAGAATCATATGCATTACATAGTGTTATGTGTTACTTTCTTTGTAGTGTTTAATATTGGCGTCTCTCCTTCAAATGCTAGCAAGTGGACAATAAATAGAAGAAAGAAGGAAAAATTGAACAGTTTGAAGCTATAAATATTAACTATGCAAAATATGATGGTACCCCATTGGTGAAATTTCCAAGAGAACCCCATTGGTGAAATTTCCAAGAGAACATAGAATTGTATAAATGTATAGTATTGATTTCCAAGTATACATGTATAGTACTGATTTCTAATTAGTCGAACTGCACCTTGGTAAAAAACATATGTAACGTACTAAATACTAAGTGTAACATACTTGCTGCAAATAATGTGTCATAAAGAAATAATGTAGCACCCAAATTCCAAGAATTCCACCCACTCCCTTTATTATGAGAGACTAAATCTGGTCAATCTATGAAGTATTGTTACACTTTGTAAGAGCAATGACATTACACATTGCTATCGTTACATAATATTAGTTTCTTTAATAAATCCAAATGGTGAAATCCAAATCTACGACGATTACAAAATAAATTCTCCTTCAATTACTATTCCATGGTAAATTTCCTTCGATTATGGTTAAATAGTAAATTATCCTTTAATTATTGTTACATAAACCAATAGACATTAGATTATTGTGTGTTATTGAAATGCTTTTGAATTTGATTAAGGTTGCATAGCTATTTCTATTGAAATGATATTGAATTATATTACTATTAATTTGAAACGAGGTGGGTTCATCTCTTGATTTCCGCAATGAGATCTCCCCACATGTATCATTTTCATTTTATGAATTTCTTTTAAGGGGATCTTTAAGTTTACTCTTAATTGTCAAGGATAAGGCCACGATGTCTTATTTATCAACCACATTTCATTTCATCGCATTGAATAGTATGAATGCACACACATCCTAAGAAAAAATGCATGTGAGCAAAAACAATTATGTCTTTACTCCTCTCAACTTCCACATGGATGTCCCTCTTTCCCTCAATGTTGTATGCTTATTTTTCATTTGTATCTATCTACCATACGAACCCCCACCTAAAAGCATAGCATCTTTTAATGGCATGACTTTGTGCAATCCATGTTAATTTCTCATGTAAAATGATTTTACTATCTCGAACTCAAGGTTTAGATTTCATTGATGGCATCTAGTGAATATTGGGGTTTTAAGCAAGTTTAATGGTTGTATTTGGTTAACATTTGTTTTATCATTGCATTGGTGAGTGTGAAGAAATATTATAATTACATCGAAGTATTTTCTCAATGAGAAAACGTTTCCTAACACTATTATGAGATTTTGCATCTCTTTAACCACTTGATTCGCTCCACGTGTACATCAGTTTCATCACATGGTTTCAAATAATAATCAAATACCGATAAGGTATGTACGAAGAGGATGCAAATATGGAAAAGGTATGTGGAAGTATAGTGAGTCATAGCCTTTTTGTCGCCGCTTTGCCAGCAAAAATATGCATGTCCACTCACCTAGGAACCTTTACATTGGAACTCTTCTTATACATAGAAACCCTAACCTTTTAGAATTTCCAACTAAGAGTTGGGTATCTCTTCATGGATATTATCATTAAACAACCCAACCATGGCCCATCATTTAAAACCACTTAAACTTCCAAATTCATAGCAATATACACTATTTTATGAAGTGGAGAACAAGCATTACAAACTTTTTATTTTTCAAACCCATTACTATGGCTTACTAGCTTTATTTCAACTTGTGGTAGATGAAATTCAGTGAATATTACAGACAACTACTTGAGATTCACTGTAAATTGTGGAGTACCGCACATATATCATTTCACATGTGTTCATTCCTACAAAATTCTATTGATGTTGTTGTAAAGTTTCAAACCCCCACCTTTTACCGATTTGAGATAGATCACAACATCAAATATCTAAGGCCATCATTTGAGGCACAGGTTGACTAGTACGCTTTTTCCTTCTCTATGCAACCTTCAGTGGAAATAGCACAATGGTTCTGATTTTCTACTTCCCCTATTTATTTAGTTTTTCTATTTTTTTTTTATCATTTACTACTTTTGTTTTGAATGGGAATGAAGTTTAACTAGTGCATACATTAAGTGTAATAAGTTGTGAATGGGAAGGAATGAGATTGTAAATTTCTAATTAGTCAAACTACATAATTATTTTATAACGAGACAAAAAAGAAATAGGTGTATTTTATCATTGTTATTTTTAGTCAAAAACAACATAAATTATATCGCAACAAGAAGATTTGATGGTATGTAGGGATATAAGTTAAATTTCTAGATCATGGGTTCATTTTAGTAGGAGACTTGAACTTGACTGTCAATGATAGGGAAATTTGGGGTGTTACTTCCAAGTCAAATCAATTAGCGGCATTCGTCTCTCATATTTTTGAGGAGGCAAAATTAGTGGATATTATCCCTTGTCCTCTCATCCTTACTTGGATAAATGGTAGATGGGGAGATGCTGCAATGGAACATAGGTTGGATAGGTTTCTCTTAAATGAAGATCTAGTTGATAAGGTTGTCAAGTATAGGTCATGGATTGATACGTCTAGTTTATCGAATAATTTTCTTGTGTTAATCCAATTGGACTTCTCATATCTTAGGTTGAGATATTCGTTTAAATTCAATCACTCTTGGGTTGGAGAGGATGAGTTTAATGTTTTGGTTCATTCCTATTGGAGCCCCTTTGTAGATGAGTAGGGGACCTCCACTATGGAGCATATGGTGTAAAATTTGAAAAGGTTGAAATCAATGGTCATCATATGGGAAATTTGTAAAAAGAATGATTTAAAGGTAGAATGATTGTACATTGAAGACCAAATTCAAGGGATGTACTACACAAACATTGGTGGCATTTTTCTTGATGGTGAAAAAGCAATCTTGGAGATCTTGAAGCTATGAAAGCTAGTTTACTAATTCTAGAAGAGGAGACATGTAGGTTAAAGAGTAGATCCATTTGGTTGGATCAAAGACATGGTAATACTATTTTTTTCATTGTTATGTTGAGCACAGGAAAAATTCAAATTCTATATGGGAGATAATAGGCGCCTCTATGTAGGTTTTCAGAGTTTAGGATGATTTTGAAAAAGAGTCCCAATCCTTTTTCCAAGGTCAATTTCACGTTCCTAGGGGTAATAATATCCTCCACCAATTACAGGTCATTCAAACCTATCCTAGTTTTTAATTCGGAATAGAGTAGCAAGGTAGGCGAACATGTGACACTTGAGTAGGTGAAAAATATTAGCAAGGTTTTCCAAATCTAAAAGCCCAGGGCATGACGATTGGTATGTAAAGTTCTTCTTCCACTTATTTGATATTGGAGGCATGGAATTGTGGAGGGTTTTGGAGGAGTCTAGGAATTTTGGGAGGTTGTATGGAGCCCTGAATGCGACCTTTATAGTCCTTATCCCTAAATATTCCAATTTGGATTCTTTTAGTGACTGTAGTCCTATATCTCTATGCAATTTAGTGCATCAAGTTATTGTTATAAGAATTAAACACAATCTGTCAAAGCACGTGTATGGGGAGCAATTCATATTTTTGCACAATAGAAGGGTTTTATATGCAGTGGGAGTGGCCTAGGAGGGGATGCAGACCATAAAGGTAAAGAAATTGGAAGCCATCATTTTGAAGCTAGATTTAGTGAAATCCTATAAAAAAGTGAGTTGGATTTTTCTGAGACTTGTTTTGCTTTAAATTGTTCTCAATTTGGAGGTTATTAATGGATAATGAGGTATGTTTCTTCTATAAACTATGTTATCTTGGTAAATGGGACCCCTACTAGTTTTTTCATGAGTGAAAGAGGCTTGAGGAAGGGGCGCCCTATGTCACTCCTATTGTTTCTAATCATTGTGGAAGGGATTAGTCGAATGATTATTAATATAAGAATGGAAGGTAGTATTTCTAGAGTGAAGGCCTCTTCCTCTCATTGGATTTCACATTCTCTCTTTATAGACGATGTTCTATTTTATGGGAAGGGTATTGTTCAAGAATGGTTGGAATACAAGGAGATATTAAACATATTATGTTTGGATTCAGGAATGGAAATTAGTTCTGGTAATTTTTTCTTGATGCATAATGGAATTGGTGACCAATTGTGTGAGCAAGTTTCAAGGGTTTTAAATTTTCAAATGAAGGAGATGGGAGAAGGGATGAAATACCTTGGTTACTTTTTTAAACCAAATGATTATTAAAAAGGAGATTTGTTATGGCTTCTCAAGAAGTTATATAACCATATTGAGAACGGGTATTTTCAATGGCTCCCCCTAGGTGGTAGGT
Source organism: Pseudotsuga menziesii (assembly GCA_001517045.1). Classification (NCBI taxonomy): domain Eukaryota; kingdom Viridiplantae; phylum Streptophyta; class Pinopsida; order Pinales; family Pinaceae; genus Pseudotsuga; species Pseudotsuga menziesii. Next base: position 82,281 of record LPNX010810694.1, on the reverse strand, counting down.
TGATACTTGTTAAATCAATTTTGGAAAGTATTCCAATCTATTGGATGACATTGGTGTGCATTCCAAATTTCATCCTAGAAAAGATAAAGCAATTTTTTTCTAAATTCTATGGATTGGTAATAAGATAAAGGAGGGGATTCATCTATTGATTTGGGAAAGGTTGGATTGCCTAAGGTAAGTGCTCGTTAGGGACTAAAAAATATCTTTGGATTCAGTTTGTCTCTCTCTGCTAAAAGTCTATGGAGGTTTCTTAATGGTTCAGGGTTGTGGAGTAGAATTATTCTAGACAAATATCTTAAAGGAAAATAAGTTGAAGAGTGGTTAAGGCAAGAACCTAAGGTTTGTAAGAATATATCCAATGTCTTGCCTGGGTTGATGAAATTTTTTCCAGTCATTGCAAATTGGATGGCCTGGAATATTGCATAATCCTAACGTGCGAGCTGTTCAAAACTATAATGTTGTTGAGGACCTAGCTCAAGCACCATGTGCCATGTTGACTCTAAACTTATTGAAATGTTGTCCCGTGTAAAGAAAGGATATATTATCTGCAATCAACTCTATTGATCCATATTATACTACTTTGATCACATTTGAATTAGATGAATAAGCATGTAGGCTCCCTTACCAGATTTATTTTTATATTAAATTATCATCTCATGGTAATAACATTTTATGGACCATAGTTGATGAAGGGGCCTCAACTTGTGTCATGTCATTGAAATGTCGGCAAGCATTAAGATCACCCACCTTAGTTCCATCCCATACTATGTTAAAGGAGTTTGATGGACATTTGTTCCCTCCTCATGGACTAATAGCGTCCTGCCCATTTGAATTAGGAGGTAAAATAGTTGCAGTTGATTTTAGGCAGTATACATTCCCATAAACTACAATTTTATATTGGGTCACAGTTGGATACATATTATTATGGTTATAGTATCTTTAGTGTCCTGAGTAATTTGGTTCCCTCATAAGGGGAATATCATCACGATCGAGTAGTTATATTATTGAGTGCCTAAAACTATTGTTCAATCGAATGTTCCTTTAATCGAGGATGCACTAAAGGTGGTACAAGATATTAGAGTAGGATTCTTCAAAGATTCTTCCCTCATGGTGAATTTTACAATCATTCCACCAATTCCCATCCAAAAATTTGTTCAAGTATTTACCATAACATCAGAGGAGCACTTCGCACTATCATTTTTTCCCAAAACCATTTAAGAAGATGAGACACCTTTATCGCAAGTGGTATCGATGGAATGCTTAATTGTGGAAAAGAATGACAAAGTAATGCCAAGTTCTATAGAATGTGGTACCTTGGAGAATACATTACATTGATCTATTGCAAAATTTTCATACCAAGCTATTCAAATGGATTCGGCAAATTTGGATCAAAGTCTTCCCTTGGAGGTTGAATATGATCTAGTTACTTTTCCCATTTGGGCTATGACCTCTCCCATATCACATGATTTCTTGGACAACTTATCATCGGATGAAGTTATGAACATTTGGTTACACCCACCTAAGGAAATCTTTTATGGGGTCACTGCAAGAATACTTGGTTTACTTATACCCAAGTATAGGAGCATGTTTTGCATGTTCCTCGATCTTATCAGGTATATTTGGAAGTTTGCATATGGGTTAGGTTATTTCTATGTTATGATGCAGTTGAACCTCTTTCAACCCAATTTTTCCCTAGCATCGAACCTATTGGAATTTGGTGCATCAGTCCATCATATCTACATTTTCCATCGTTCCGACAACAAGATCCTATTGAATGTGGGACACTATAGTAAGCACCCCATTTACATTTTGGTGCCCATGCTGAGTTATTCTCATAGGCCTAGGAGCCCTATTAGTACCATAATTACTTGGATTTTGAGACCACATATTTCTCTCTCATACATTTTTGACCATTTCCTAATGGTCTCCCTATTTCACGTCAATTTGCATAAGCATGTGTTAAAATATTCGCTTGATCGTATGTTCCTACTAATTTGTTGCTTATTGCTTATGTTGTGTATTTTCCTTTTCAATCACTTTTTGCTACATGACACTTATAAATCATTGGTTTTGTATAATTGACTCGCACCCATGGAAGAAACGCAAATAAGAGTGTGCATAACTAACTTAGTTCTTGTTTTACCTCGACCTAACACATGCCCTTGGAATGCAAGCGTCCATATTTATGTGAGAACAAATTGAAGGAGCATGTAAGAACCACATACATAGATATTGCAATGAACATAGTGATACAATGAACTTAGATACTATTAAATGAATGAAACAAAACAGCCTATAAAATAAAAAGCAGCTAGAATGGTGGTGGCTTTATCTCTCATAAGAGATGTGGAAGCTACGCTCATTCGTGAAAAGTTGATTACAAAAAGAGGTTGAATGGACCTTTTATCATAAGCATGAAGGGAAAAACTCTAAATATCCAAAAACCTAACTCTAGGAGATGAACCATAAATAGGTTTATTGGCCCCTAGGTGGTTAATTGATGTGTCAACTTGCCAGGGGCATAAATTTTGCATATGATCTTTGTTTAGGACGCTCTGTATCTTGTTGGAAACATATAGATGATAAGTACACATTTCTCCCACCCAAACTTCCTTCGACAATTTTTGGACTATGGCGTCACCAAAAAATGTCATTTAGGGCCTCAAAACGGCTCCAATAGTCTTGGACACGAAAATTCATAAAAAACTGCCAAACTAGAAAATTTGTTTTGAGCCAGTAGAATAGGTGGATGGCCACCAATATCCATATGGATCGGTAAGTGCATGCCCCTAAGAAACTTGTTTCCTCCCATGTACTATGGTATTCTTTATTATTTTTCAATCATATAATGAAAAAGGTATTAAAAATTAAAAAATACAAAAAGCTAAAAACGGAGAATTATTAAATCAATTCATATTCCATCCAGGAACGAGTACAAATAGTCATTATTTTTCACCCTTGAACACAACACATATTTTTTCATTAGGTATCAAAACACCATCTACTTTTTCCTTATGAAATTGTACTAGTTATTTGAACTATACTCCACCGATGGGTTATCCTTCCCATCAACTATAGAGTTTTCATTAATGCAACTAGAATTGGTGGATTTCATAAAGGTCAATTACACGAGTCTTATGTTTCCAAGTGTCACTATGCATCGCATCATGTGCTCAATGGAAGTCAAAGCAACATCAACCATTCCTCAAATATTCCTGACCAATCATGCCAGCCTTTCTTGTGTCTATATATAGTGTTGGATCTCACAACTCTACCAAATTATATCAAACTATTGATATTTATTTCATGTCGTTTGATGTGGGATGCATCAATTCTCTACCTCCGATGAATCTCTTCCTATTGACACCAAATCATCATCTAGGAAGTGGATCTAGGAACCCTGGAATACCTTGTATCTTGCAATCATTAGTGGCATGTTTCCTTACAAATGACAATGGGTATACATCAATGGCCCCTGATAGTTTGATTCTACAAGTGTTTGAATTCAAAACATTTAATTACACATGCTAGATTGTACTTAGTACCTTAGAGTCCATCATCATTATCGGTGGACCTCCTCACATATGTTAACGATATACATCAATGATTCGTAATCAACTAGTGTTTTATTATGCTCAACATCATCTCATTTATTCACATGATACAAATGCATACTATCATTAGTATGGATTGAAGACCTTGGGAAAAATAGTTGTATAACTCATCGATGCATTACCCAACTTGTGCAAGATTAAATTGCCATGTTAAAGTACCATGAAGACCTTGATATCTCGCACTTGTCATAATGTATTGTACATTTTTTGAGGTAATTTTGGCATGGATCCACTATATATTTTTTGTTTCCATGTTTTTTTACTGTTGAGCATAAGTATACCCACCTCAAAAACATATTATATATCTGTGAAATTACCTTGTTTTGCTTTCAGGTGCTTTCCAAATCCTATGTTCCTAGTTCTCCTATTTTTGCTTCCATCCTTTATGAATGAAGAGTGTAAAATTGAATGCCTTACATTCCCCAGCATTGCTTCGAACCTCACAAATTAGGGGACATCTATTAACACACAATTTAATACCCTCGATAGTGTAGGCCAACAAAATGATTTGATTTTCGCCCACTACATGAAGATGGAGATGAAGCACTAAAAGAGACATATCTTTTAATCCAACCACTACTTTTTGAAAGAGAATGTGAACACTGTAAATGAAGACACATGTATCCCACAAAGGGAAACTTCAGTGATTTAATTTCCTACCAAAATCTAATAACAACTCTCCACAAACTAGCATATGTGTGTTGTGCATTAAATGGTCCATTATTCATGACAAAATCCTAATTTAAATTTGGAAATGAATGTAAATGGAGGAAAATAAGTTGGGAATCCCATCCCATATTGAAAATTCCCCCCTCAACACCCAAATCATAAATCTATATAAGAGGCATTTGGGGTGAGGATTAAGGATGCGTGACTGAAGAGAAAAGTTATTATAGTGAATTGGTGAGAGACTCTTTTGCTTCACACTTTTGGTGATCAAAGGATTGGGAAGTGTAGGAGGGAACCTAGGACAAAGGAGGAAGAAAACATCTCAATGGAAAGGGTTGTAAGTATTTCATTATTTGATCGAATATGAATAAATTCAATTTCACCTCAAATTTCTTGTGTTTGAATCAATTGGTAGGAAACTAGATCTATCTCAAATTCATTCAAGTTTTGTTATTAGAATAGTAGGAAGGAATGTTGTGGCTTGAAGTGTAGGTTTCCTGTAAAAGTTAAGGAGATGCAAATAGAAAATACCAACAAAGGAAAGGATTCGCCAAATGGAACGTTGCAACAGGTAATCCTCCTTCTTCCTACTTTGACTCAAACCCTTGGAAAATTGTACTTTTATCTTAGGAAATTTATTAATTAATTATTTCATACAAATCACAATTGAATTAACCAAACCATTGGTGAAAGAAAAAATATCACAGCCTAGCTATCTAGCTATGTTGTTGATAATTCACTTACCAGACGTCTTATTGATAGTTCACCGACATCTTGCAAGCATTTTGACAGTGCACCACAATGGACACTGTTTGATCGATGATTCACTGATGTCTTTTCAACCATTTTGACAATGAATTGCAATGGCCAGAATGTCACACAGATTTCCTATTAAATTGAGCACATAGATCTGTGGACCAATAGATCAAGATAGATCATAAAATTTACTCAACAATTGAAGAATGAAGCAATGAAAAAATGGTTTGCAACTGTGAATGCTTTCATTAATCAAAAGTAATTAGATAATTAATTGAACTGGAGTACAATGGATAAATAGCCTCATGCAGTTCGAATCTATGTGAGGAAATTCGAATTGGTTGGACTCTACTTGACTGAATGGTTAACTGACCTTGTATAAATCATTATCGGGGTTCATCAAAGTTCAAAATCCAAACTCAAGTGTCCAATTCAGTGTTAACTAGTCTAACTAACTGAGGTAGGTGAGTAAATGCACCTCACCTACATGCAGCCATGCAATCCTAGCGCTAACTGAGTAGAACTTAATGTAGGGAACTAGAACTGAATGTAACTGACTCCTAACTGAGCTTGACTAGTCACCAACTAAACTCAACTAATGGAGGTTGGTATCGACACTCCCAGTGGCTCCTTATTTGTAGGGATTGATCTAGGAGGATCCTAAACTTATGCATGCAAGTGAAATCAGTGGCAGTTGGCCTCAATTAGTGTTCCCCACACTTTAGTAACTGGTACATGTGCCCCAATTAGGCCAAGTGGACCCAATGGTTCTAGTGACTAAAAATAGACTGAAAGGACTCCCGATTTAAACATGACTCCTGATCTAGACATAAATGACCAAATTGGATAAGGGAGGATTATAATCCTATCATTTCCTACTGATAATACACTGACACCAAACATGTCTACCTTGGAATATAGTGATAAATTATTGGTGCATACAGCAACAATATATTGATGTCACAATGAAACCATATGAATGCACCAACAACTATCAAGTGACATACATATGATGACATTCTAACACTATATCATTGTTTTTGAAAATTTCTAAATTGGTGTGGGAATTCTAACGCACCTAGTTATTTTTAGTCTTTCTTAACTTTTGAGACAATGTTATCAAATATGGAAAAATGAATATTTTGATAACATTACAACAAACACAATATCATTCACATGTCATAATTTGTACCCAATTATAATAGCGTTAATGTTTGGGTATTCTCTGTAACATTCTTTGCCTAATGATTTGAAGGCATAAGATTTGAACCAATAATCTATAGGAAATTCAAAAGAGTTAACAACTTCCTTATTACCACCAACAGTCGTTAGGAATGTATTTGATCAAACTTCTCTCTTTTTTTCAAGCAAAGTCTCAAAGATTTAGTTATATATTTGAACCAACTTCATTCTCCATGTTTTTCATGTTTTTTTTAAGTTTTAAAATTTTTCTCTAACCAATTTTTAAACTTCTCCAGTATTTTCATAATTTGGGAAGGTTTTCATCCTCTTTTATTGCATAATTCTCATAATATTTTTATTCCACAACCCTTCATTTTGTATATGTTCAATTTAGGAGGCATCAAACTGATATCCTTTTTTTATGATGGAACATCACTCAGGAAACCCTTAGGTACTTCCCCATTTTTTTAGTATGGTACCCGAGGTAAACAGTCGACCCTAATGACAGGGCCTAACCTAGTGGGGACATCTAGTGAGGCCCTGGAATAGCCACACAAGGATTTGACCCTAAGACCTTCTGCTAGCATAAACAACTCTCAACCACTTGAGGTAACCCACCAGGATACAAAATGACATCCTTTTATTCCATCATTCTCCTCATTTTTTCTAAAACCCTTTCATTCTCATGTATGTTCAATTTTAACACATATTTCCCAAATCTTTAGTTTTGTATGTTTTATGCTTGTTTTCTACACCTCATATTATTTTGTATTTTACTGACCATATTCTCCCTCGACTTAAAACCTTTATTTTAGTGAACACTACAATTCTAAATATTGCATCAACATTTATAATCCACCCCATTTCCTTAAGAATATTAGGGAAGAACTTCTACAGCATAAAGTTGAGAACCTAAATTTCTATCTATTTATACTCGAAGATTTTATTTTATTATATAAACTCCCTTATTAGGTTCCCAAGGAAAAAAATTCAATAAAATTCTCTCATATAACCAAGTACTTTTTTATTGATTGATTGAACCCTACGATTTTCCTTAAGGAATATCAAAATATAAAAGCTTTGCACACAATATTTTTTTAACTTGATTTATTTCCACCTAGTTATCCTTTGATCATAAATATGATACAACATTTAGGGTTTCACTGGTAGAGGTTGAGAATGGCGTTGGTTCCTTATGATCGTATAGATCCTAGGCATTGGGAGTGTTCACAATGGGGTTTGGGGTCAAAAACAAAAACTATTCGATAACCAGGGTTACATTTTTATTTTCTTCTCTAAATATTATTTGGCACATGAAGGAAAGAAGAGATTTTAGGTGGTTCTAAGGTGTTATGTAGGCGGGTTCATGTTCTTAGGTCATCATCTTTTTACTTTTTAGTAGTGCTCTCACGTAACCCATAAAATTCTCTATATTTGTCATTATCAAGTTTCCTTGGCTAGGGTTTGGGGTATGTTCAAGTATGACATCCTAGACTTTTTCACCCTGAAATATCCCCTCGGAGAGCACAAGACGGTTCATCAAAGGTCCCATTTCTCCACCATAAGGTAAACTAATGGAATATACCATGGGAGGTTACAAAAAAAGGGATAAACTTATAAAAGGCAACTACAAACCTTCCATAAAATGTGGGTCGGTCGACCAATACAAAAACATGTGTAAATGAATATTAGGAAACATTAGAAGAGGCTGGAAATATATAGACATATCACATCCCAATTTTATTTTTTGGGGTTTCAAAAAAACCTCAAATCGGGTAGAGTTCTGTTCTCCAGCTGTGTCGAAACATTACCATTAAGAAACAACATAGTGGAAAATACAGACGATGGAAATTCAGGCTGGATGAAGACAAGATGGTTTTGGTCCATGGGGTTGTCCTAGAAGAAGTGGTAGGAATGTCTCTTAAAGGACTAGTGGGAAATTTCATCTACAAAGCAATGATCTTCCAGGATATAGAGGACTAGGCTTCAATGGTCCAGGCCTCAATTATAGGGTATAGGTATACTATATGTCTTCTAGAAAGGCTAGTATGGATTTTTTTTTATAACAGAGGAACACACAGCATATGTTCTCGATCGAGTATGGATGAAGGGCCATAGAAGTATAATGCTTAAGATATGGCAATATGGTTTTTCCCTAGCTACAGAAGGTATCAAAAACCTCCATCTATGGGTTTTTCTTCTGGGTCTCCCATTGGTCCTTTGGAACAAGGATGCTCTAGAAACCATAGGGAATCATCTGGGTCATTTTCTATATATGGAGAATGACATGCTCATGAGTGTTGATAAAAGAGTGAGAAGTATTCTAGTGGATATAGATATGTCAAGGATCCTTCTTGAAAAAATTGTCATAGAATGGTGTGTTCCCTACTTCTCTCAGACCCTAGACTATCATGGTCTCATGTTCTATTGCTCCAAATGTAAAAATTGGGCATCTTTGGAAACACTACACATCCTCTGACTCGAAATCTGAAAAAGACTCATCATATATAGAGGTTTGGACCTGCAAGGATTCCAGTGACAGAGAAGAAGCGGTTTCCTCAGTTCAAGAATGTTATTCTTCTAGTATGTTATTTATTTTGTTGTTGGTGGACCAACATTTTCTGGGTAAGATTCACAATATCAATCCCTCTTTTATATCTTCCTTAAATATTCAAGAATGTGAATTTCTTAAAAGTTTGGAATCCAAGGGGGTTTTTGTTTGATAAGTTTTTTTATTAGGTGACATTCATTTCTACAAGGGTGTCCCTCTTCACCCTCGGGAAAAAGAGACTCATAATGTTGATGGTTTGCATCTGGTTGAACAACAAAATATCAGTGTCCATAGTGGTCCATAGTGGTAGCTTATCAATGGTGTTTTTCTCAAAAATGGAACAGGATGTCAATCTCGTTCGTGAATCATTTCCTAAAATAGTTCCTAAGCCTAGTGGTTTAAACCCTATCATAACTTCCAATACAGGGATAGGGGTTTTAGACATTAGGGTTAGTCTTGGTTTCATCAAAGAAGAGGAACCTTCTTCGCTAAAAGGAACTACCCTCCCTAGCCTTAAATCTATCATTGATTTCATTCCCTTGTTCAGAGATGTCCTAATCAAAGTTTCGCTGCAATCATATAATGGAAATTCTGGTCATGGACCAATTACTTCAAATAATATCACAGTTTTGGTCGCTCCTGAAAAATTAGTTCCCTCTCTTGTTCTCCCTGCAAGGAAATCCTCCAAAAAAAATTCTCAGGGTGTTATCTCAAGTGGGATAAATAAATACTTTTCTCCCATTAGAACCAGAAGTACTAGGTAAAACAATAAACAATCCACTAAAGTGAATAGTCTTTTCCTTCTCCAAATGATCTCACTATTCAGTCTTCCCACTCATCTGATTCCAGGAAACTTACAGAAATTAAATCGCTTTCTAAGGTGAAGAAATTATTTGTACATCCATTAACATAAGGGGAGTGGGGGGACTCCCAAAACACTTATCCCTCTAGATATTTTTGGACCGAATCAAGCCAGATATAATCTTCTTACAAGAAACTGTGATTTTAGGGGGAAAAGCTAGAATTTTCTTTTCAGATATCAAAAATAAATGGGAGGTGGTATCGATTGATGTTGTTGGTTTATCAGGGGGTCTATTGGATACATGGGTCCCTCATAAATATAATCTAATTGCATTCTATGTCTCTTCATGCATTCTTATAACATGCATGGTCATGGGATTCTCAAAGTGTTACGGAGAGAAATTCCTATGGCTTGGGGTACCACAACAGACAGCTAGACTCCAGAAATCAATCTTTCCCAATATGCAATATAAATAAAGTGTCTAACACTAAAGGATCGAACCTTGTACCTTATTCCAGACGGTTGAAGTAGATCCCCGTTGAGCTTTCCAATCTTCGGCTTGAATTGATATAATACTTCCTCAACAATAAGTAAACAATACAAGCATACTATATTTCATGGTGTTAGATCTATTCTAGCATATATAATCAATAATGTAAAAGCATTTGACATATTCCAATGGATACAATATTCATTCAAATACACATTACTGGACAGGAAAAGATATTTCTATTAATATGAATCAGAGATTACAAGTGACAACCTCTGACGGCACGTCTACGAACCGGAGAAACTGAATCCCCCACTTGGGCCTCCACCACCTCAATCCTCCATCACTCCGATAGCAAGCTTACTAGCAAAAGGTAAGCTTGGAAAGAACACAACAGTGTTCCAAGGGACAAAGGGATGCAGACTCAAGCATAAGTTCTGGCAACAATGGACTATAGTTTCGTTACCCTCAATTCTCTCTTATCCTTTCAATGTCTCAAGGGGTTCCTTATATAGCTTTTCAAAGGGATACTGAAAGGTCGAATCCGTGTGATCTCAAGGCATATGGAAGGCCAGGAGTCATATGAGTCGGATCCAAGTCAAGGAATGCTCCAAAAGTATTTGGATTATTCATACATCCCGATGTACGCGACTATAGGGGTAATATCCGCGTATGTACGCGGTTATCGGAGAAAAATCCACGTATATCACTTTTCTTATGTTTTCGGGGATGATCAAGGACACATCAAAAGACAAAAAGTGGTCCATAAGGGCTAATGAATCTGCAGTGGGACAGGGGAAGGCCATACGATGTGTGATTCACCTAGTGTGGTGAAATCCGCTGTAACAGATGCCCCCTAATGTATGAGATCAGAGGGGTTATACGATGGCCGAAATACATTATAAGTCCATCCCAGAAGTGAAGTGATGAAGGTATCCAAATGGAATACCAGCCACCCAATCAGCATAATACCATAATACAACTCTGCATATAACTGTAAATACATGTAGCAGTCCCGGATACATAAGAGTACAATGGCCATGAATAGGCATGAAACATGATAACACATATGTGGTCATCGCCACATACAATATACATACATCAGAATCTCCATGATGAAGATATACAAAGGACCATGATCTCCACAAAGGCTGAAGATATACAATAGATCAAGATCTCCATAGTGGCTGGAAATGTCTGACATATACTGGAACAAGTCACGAGAGCTGAAATCTCATGAACACTGGCACGATCAAGGAGGTAGCATATAATGGATGCCACCAATTTGGAAGGTCTTCTACACACACCGCTACGAGTACATGTCCTACTATGCAAATAGAGGTGTCAAGGTCGAACATAGTAGTCCATCGTCTGATTACCAGTCATTGATGTATACCGTTAATAAACGCGAGATCACCCACCGATAATGAAAATGGGAATCAAGGTACTAGAGTGCAAACTAACAAGTGTGAATAAATGTGTTGAGGTCGAACACTTGAGAGAATCCATCGATCAGGGGACATTGATGTATTCCCAAAACTGTGGATGGCGAGAGAACCTGCCACTGATGGCTGCAAGTCTCAAGGCACTCAAAATGACTCTAGACTCCAATCCCAGAATAAATGATCTGAAGTCGATGGGATGAAATCCGCTGGAAGGAGGGAATTAGGGCATCCCCCATCATCCAACACGAGGTACTCAGCAAGGCTGTATAATGTGGAAGGACTCGATCATAAGGTACACGAACCAGTAACTATACCGAGAATGGCCGACATGCAAAGTCAAGATAACTGAGGAATGGCCGACTCAGGTTTCAAATTCCCTCGAACAAGAGCATAATGGTGTATGGTGACTGAATGAAGGAAGCATAGACTCGATATACAAACTGGGACATCTCTATGATGTAGGATGCATCAATAGAGGCTTCATAGGGACTGGAAGCTTAACCAGTCGGTGGAGATAAACTCAGATAACGAGTACAGCTCCTAAGTCAAACTATAACCCAACCAATGGATATGATATACAGTGCTCTGTTCAAAGGAGACACAACTCGACAGCTGCCAAAGATAATATCTTTTCTTGTACGGCTTTTTGGTTTTTTGGTTTTTTTGGTCTTTTTCAGTTATTTGAAAAGCTTGAAAAAAGAATAAACTAGCTTTATAGTTACAAACTAGGAGAATACGAGTGTCATTTAGGGCAAACAAACTAGTTCCAAGTAGTGGAACATACCTATGCTCAATGCAAGGATACATGTGTAGGATATCGACACTCAGGGGAAAATCCCTCCCGGTAAAAAGGGAATCAAGCTGCGAAGGATATAAAGAAAGGCTCTGCATAGCTAGACATGAGACAAGCTCGGGCTATACGTCTAAAACGCAATGTCAGGGGAGCTGGCATAAAGCTCAATAAGACAGGAAAAGCTCATGATAATGCATCCACAACTTGATACAAGGGAGTCCAGGGGATCGTGACCAGCATAAGATCAAGAGGAGTATGAGGCTCTTGCGAAATGTCATGACAATACTATACAACGGACTCCCACACCCTAAAGGGAGAAACATCGGCATGGCCACCAACTACAAATAAGGCGCTAACTAGGGTACCCATGTAAGGTGAGGCTCTACCACTCATATCATGCCACTTCTATAGCAACAAGAAGGTTCCGTGACATAATAGAGTGGGTTCGTACCTAAGGATATAGTGACATGGTCATAAGGTCATGAAAAATGCAAACGATGGTGAACCTAACCTATATGCTAGTGTAGACGTTATACCTAAGATCAGTACGAACGGGTCAATCCAAATCTTGAAACGACACTGAAAACGGTCTTCTACATCACATATTAGGTCAGAAACGGTCAAAACTATAGGAAAGGGGGTAAAAATTTTCAAATATTTAAAAAAATCTCTATAAATAGTAAAAAATAGAAATCATTTGAAACTTTTACCCATTGGAGCTCCGATTTCAACTGCAAATTCCAGGAGATCCAGCCGGCGGAATTCACAACCGTTTCCTCCAGGTATTTACTCATGCTCTCAGCTTGCATTTCAATACAATTTTTACAAGTTTTCATGGTCAAATGAGGTTTTTAAGGCCAATTCTACATGAGCGCTGCGGCCCACGCGGTTATCGAGGCTTTTTCCGCGTATAGGGCTGGCTATACGCAGAAAAGGGGCTGGAAACCACGTACATACGCGGCTGTTTGCAAAACAGCCGCATATGACGCCGCGCAAGAGGATTTACAAGAATCTAATGGACATTTGGTCAATTTCTCATGCAGGATGGTGCTACAGTGGCGAGAACGTGAGCATGTTGAAGTAGAGGAAGCAGTAAGGGCCGACATAATGGTTCAAAAAGCTCTAAGAAGGTGCGGACTCTACAAGTTTTGGTGCCTAGGAGGCTTGAGGGCCAAACCAGGACTGCTACAGATGCTGGTAGACTATCGGGATCCAGACTCAGAGTCCTTCCGGATAGACGGTATGTCCCTCACCATTCAGGTGGAGGATATCTACTTTATTACAGGTCTATCTAGACGAGGGGAGGTGGTGAACCTTCGTTCTCGAGGTGGTGCAGGTCACGGGCTTACTATCAATGAGTACATAGCTATGTACTGCTACCCAGATACTGAGAAGGTGGGGAGTCAAGTTCCCACCAACGCTATACAGGTGCTGGGCCTAAAGGCCATACTACTGACGCTAGGCAGGATAGCAGGCTTAGCATCACTCCATCAGGCCTCTCTGCCACTGATGTTCTATGCGGTGGAGTGTATGACACCAACCATCTATGGCTGGAGCACTTCACTATTGAGCAACATGAAACACCAGCTCAGTGAGTGTAAGGCAGGTAGGACACGGAACTTCAGGTTCAGCAGCATTTTGAGCACATTTTTCTTTCGAGCATGTTCCAGGATTGAGCCCTAGAGTGGATGTTCCTCTCCATGGGGTTCGAGATCCGGCCCAACGACGTTGGGCAGATGCGATGCGCAGACTGGGGGGTGGTAGGGTGGCCAACCCCTATCCAGCTGACTTTTTTCCATGGTGACGACGACATATTGTTGCCATAGATGACTACCCTTATGCAGGGATAGATTTCCGGGGGGATCCGGACATGCCATTGCCACCAGGATCAGCATATGGAGACATATGTAACGAATCTCGACCCTCACATTTTTTTTAAATTTTTGAAGTATTTAATTTTTTTGTGTTTTCTTGATTATATGGAATCAAAAAGACATGTTTTTGGGTGACAATACATAATGACATCTACCATTCATGTGCATATGTGGGACCACGGTGACCAGAGGACTTCCCACGTCATAGACGGAGGGGAAGAGGAGACGATATCACCGGTGTGGATGCGGAGCGAACGCTCCAAAACATCCATACCAACTTCATGCGACTGACACACAGGGTTCCCATGGCGCAAGTCGAGGACTTGCCTGAGGCTATGCAGAGACAGGTGGTGGGTGTACCACACGCATGGGTGCGTTTATTCCGACGGCTAGCTAGAGCCGTGGTGACATATCATGATCACAACCCTCCTCCACCTCCACAGGACTAGACACCTGGGAGTGTATCTATTTTGTACTACCGTGTATATGATGGTGGCTTTCAAAGCCCCAATTTTGTACTATGACACTATGTATTACCACATTTTTGATATGTATAAAAAGTTTTATGGTGATCGGTTTATTTATTTACATGTGTAAAAATTGTGTTTATGATTAATTTATGATGAATGAAACAAATGCCAATCTAACACGTAGTTAGCATATGAGTCAGCAACTTGATTATAATTTCTTGGAATGTGTATATATGTTATACTCTCAAATTGTCGTTCTAACAATCTCACATGTAAGAATCTCCTCAATAAGGTCGGATCTCTAACATGGTACAAACCATTTAGCTGTGACACTACTAACTCTAAATCAAGATGTACCTCAAGAGAGAGAACACCATGTGAAATGGCATCCCGTAGAAGCTCAATAATGGCGCTATATTCAGCAACATTGTTGGAAGATGGTCGTAGACATACACCTCTTGAAGACAGTACTTGACCCATAGGAGTATAAATCACCCAAGCAACTGAGGCTGAGTGTTGAGTGTGACGGATTGCACCATCCGTGAATCCTATGTAGGTGGAAGATTCCCTTGACATCTGTCATAAGAAACCGAAACTAATCACAAACCCAATCATGATAAACAAGACCTAACTATGCAAAAAGTTGTACAATAATATACAACAAGCAGCCTTGGCTAAAGATTATGCATAGTATTTTTTGAGATAGAGCCCATTTCTAGGCTCCGCCAAGGCCATCCCTTCGTAATCCACTAACTCGTAGGCACCCTTCTCTAACACACGCTTGACCGCGTAAGGACCATGCCACATAGGATTGAACTTCCCTGCCCCCAAGGGTTCTTTCGATTGATCCCACAAAAGGACCAAGTCTCCCTCACTAAACACTCTTGGATGGACAGACTTATCGTATTGGGCCTTTACGCGACGCTTATTAACCTCTAGAGTCACCAAGGCATCTCTACGCTGCTCATCGAGTTGCTCAAGGTGAACCAAACACTCCTCCAAAGGCGAAGTGTCTGGTAAGAGTTCCACGGCTAACTTCAACGAAGGAATCTCGCATTCAACCGGCAATATCGACTCCACTCCATGTACAAGCTGATATGGAGAAAAACTAGTGGCAGTCTTAACCACAGTTTGATATGCCCACAAAGCAGGGTACAACATAATATGCCAGTTCGTCTTGCTTTGTGCGATGGTTCGTTGGAGAATGGACTTAAGTGATTTATTCACTGCTTCAACCTGTCCATTCACTTGAGGATAGTAAGAAGAGGAGTGCTCTTGCTTATACCCTAACTTGGATTCCAACTCTTCCATCATACGGTTCTGAAAGTGCGAGCCATGGTCAGTGACAAGCTCTCTCGGAATCCCGAACCGAGTAATGATTTGGTTGAATATGAATTGAGCGGCTGTCTCACCGTCGTATTTTACTGTAGGCATTGCCTCAGCCCATTTCATGAAGTAATCAACAGCCACTATGATATGATGGTGCCCCCCAGCAGAAGCTGGGTTGCAATCCATAAAATCGAGCCCCCATTTGGTGAAGGGACCGGCGGTGATAATAGGGTGTAACGAGGCAGGATTCGAGTGCATATTACGTGCAAACACCTGGCAAGGGTGGCACCTCTTGACCGCTTCAATACAATCCTTGAAGATCGACGGCCAGAAATAACCCGCTCTCAAAATATTTTGAGCTGTAGAAAGCCCAGATAAATGACCACCACACGCCCCTCCGTGGCAATCATTAAGCACTACCTCAGCCTCATCATGAGTTAAACAACATCGTAAAAGGGAATCTACTCCACGGTAGTACAAAGTATTGTCCACTATGAGGTAGTTCTTGGAAACGTGACGTAATCTTCGTCGTTCATCTCGTGAGAGGTGAGTAGGGGTCCTCTTTGTTTGTAGATATACTATGATATCCCCATACCATGGGTCATCCGTTGAGATTAAGAAAATGTGTTCATCAACGAACGTATCTTCACATACCAACTCCTCAACCTCGCTCAGAAAATCCGATATGAGCTCTGCAAAGATTAAATATTTCTTTGATTTTGCCGAAACAAATTCGAGATCAAACTCTTGCAGGATGACAATCCATTTATTATACTTTCCCCCAATCATCCTACGTGTGAGGACGAATTGAAACGGATTGACATGGGCAACAACCAAGGTCTGGCGAAGGAGAATATAATGTCTCAAACACTGCACCGCATGTACGGTAGCCAAAGCAAGCTTCTCAACATGAGAATACCGAATCTCTGCGTCAATAAGGTTTTGGCTCAGATAATATATGACATGCTCTTGGAGCTCCTCATCCTCTTGAACCAAAACCATACCAATCGTCTCTAAAGACGCGGCCACATATAATAGGAAATCATGGCTATAATCCGGAGGACTAATCACCGGGGCTGATGCTAGGGCTCGTTTAAGTGCATCAAAGGACTCCTAGGCTTGCTCATCCCATTCAAAGGGAGTATCCTTCTTTAGGAGACGCATGAAACCTCTAGTCAAATTGGCAAAGTTGACAACAAATCTTCGTAGGAATTTTGCCATGCCTTGCAAACATTGAAGATGACGAATATTTCGCGGGGGAGACAACTGAAGTATTGCCTCAACCTTCAAAGGGTCGACTCTTATACCCTCTTTTGAAACGATGAATCCTAACAAACGACCTGACTTCACGCAAAAGATGCACTTATGAGGGTTTAATCTAATAGCATAGTTCCGGCACCTTTCGAACACCAATCTCAAGTGATAAGAATGACGCATCCTCATGCGAGAATGAGCAGCGAGGTCATCCAAAAATACTTCAATGATAGACTTGAGATCGTGGAAGATCAAGGTCATTTCCCGCTGAAACGTAGCTCCGGCATTTTTAAGGCCGAAAGGCATTTTCCGATACGCAAATGTTCCCCAAGGACAAATAAATGCGGTCTTGTGTTGGTCCTCAGGTTTAATTTGAATCTGATTATACAGGGAAAAGCCGTCCATAAAGGAGAACACCTCGCTACCCACACACTCATCCAAAATCTGATATATAAACGGTGTGGGGAAGTTATCCTTAGGATAGGCATGATTTAAATCACGGAAATCAGTGCATATACGGATCGCTCCCTGCTTCTTATCCACCAGAACGGGGTTTGAAACCCACTCCGTCAAGGGAACGGGATAGATGAAACCCACTTTCAATAGCTTCTCTATCTCTGCCTTTATGGCGGGTGCTTTCCTAGGATTCACTGCACGTAAACGCTGTCGAACAGGCTTAGCATTGGGGTAAGTCTTAATCTCATGTTCGACAATCTGAGGGTCAATCCCTGGCATCTCATCGTAAGACCAAGCAAAAATATCATGGAATTCCTTGAATAGCTCGGTATACTCTCGAATCTCATCTTGGGAACAATCCGCCCCAATGTAGACATTCTCAATTGTACCAGGATTGCAAGAAATATTAATAGGAATAGTTGATGATATGTTCGCCATGTTTCCATCAGCCATCTGACCAGGAGAGCTTAACGGAATCATAGGTCTACCAACTTTCTGACTAAGAATCTCCCTATAATCCTCATGCTCCAAAAGGTCAAGCTCTAGAAGGAAATATGATCTATGATGGAGTTCCTCCCATGGTGGCTCAACTCCCGACATGGCCTCGATAATCGCTTCATCTGAAGGGAAAACTGTATCAAGGTATTCGTGGGCATGAGAAGACTGTACTGCCCATGCCGGCAGCATATAGGGGTCTTCCTCCTCCGTCCGCGAAGAGGAAGAACAAGGCTCTGTAGTAGACTGGAGATTAGCTTGGTAAGCGATCATCACTGCAGGCAACGGCACGCTCGTCTCAATGGTCTCACTCGAAAGATTCGGTGAAGGAAGAATCCAAGGATCTCCCATATGACTTGTGCGAAAAGGCACCGATCTCGTAGACGTCGAAGCAACATCGAAACTAGATCCTATCATGAGGACGAGTGCAAGACAACTAAAGGTTCCCATGAGGGATGGATACATGCCTACACCCACACTCCCAGTTTCCGGCTGGGAATGTTCAACTTTCGGAACCGAAGCTTCCGAAGATGCAGTAACAGGCGGATTCTTGAATGCCATTTTATCAATCGTTACAATCTTCCCATTATGTGGAAAGCATACAACGTGAAACACGGAAGACGCAACGGCTTGCATACTATACATCCAGTTCCTTTCGAGTAAGAGATTGTAGTCAAGGGGTGCATCAACCACCTCAACCTCTATCGCAACAGTCTTCCCTCCCAAACGGACTTTAAGGGAAGGGAGGATACCGTGCAGCCTAAACGATCTCCCATCAAAAGCAGTTAACATGGTCATAAATTTTGACAACTCAGGAGAACCAAGACCCTTCCAACAAGACAAAGACATCACAGAAGCAGCAGCGCCCTCGTCAATCACAGTGCGCTTGACGATCATATTAAGACATTCTACATGCACCAAAAGGGACACATAGTAGGGCAAGCGAGGCTGATGTCCTGCGGTTTCAAATTTGATCACTGAGGAAGAATCATCACCATTCACACCAAGAGCGGAAAGAAAATCCTTCCTTTGCGACGGACAACTCTGAAGCACTTCCAATGCAAACATCGCATAAGGAGTATGGCCCAAGTCCTCGACAACTGAATAATTCTAGGTGGCTCAGGCATTTGGGTTATGCCCCGAACGCTTAATTACCCCCTTAGGAATGCGAGGTGCAGCCTTAGGTTTATCTGCAGGTTTCTCAATGCGCAAAGGGGTTCCTAGTGGATCAGGTTCTTTGCCTGGGTTGGGTTGTGACGAAGTATAATCTTTCGCACGCGTCACAACTTTCGCGGCACGGACCATATCAATGCACCCAGGACCACTATTTTCAGCAGGATCTTCATCACTAGATTGATCATGGGACTTCGAGTTCATATTCTGGTTATGCGGTAAAGGATTCGTTAACACAGCCGGGCCCTGTGCTATGAACTTCGAAGCTTCATCCATTCTAGGGCACAAGTAAGTGAGGTGATCGTCCTTACATAGCTTGCAAGGAAACTTAACCTTACGTTTATTCTACTTGTCCCCCCCAGCATTTTTACCGTTCTTGTCATTATTGTTTTTACCCTTTTTTCTATTCCGTCCGGGTTGCTGGTTACCCTTCTGGTCAGACGATTGCACAGCAAGCACATTCGCCATTTGGGCAGGCTGAGACGAAGCCGTAGCTTGTCCCGAGGCAGATTGGTTGATTGACAACTGAGCAACTTGTTTCACAACCGAACCTGCAGGTTTCTTACTTGCACTACCCACAATGCCATCAGCATGTGGTCCAGGTTTGACCTTGGGATCGAAACTAGAACGAAGAGCATTGGGTATAATCTCATATAACAAACTAGACTGAGCATAGATTAAGTCTAGTTCCTGCGCCCTAAATATTGCTTGTTCCTCATTCTGCACTCCGGATGTGGAAACATCCTTCGCTATATATGGCAATAAAGATTTGAGGAACCACTGAAGGAGGAACTCCAGTAGTATAAAGGATTTAATTAATCTCTTCCGTCTACGCCACTCCTGAATATGATCAGAAATATGGGTGGATTTATCTTTCCGAAATGTCAACAAGAGTTCAGTACCAACATCATAGTGCACTAGTAGCTGGAAGTGATTAAGGAAAGTCATCGCAAGGTCGTCGAACAAAGTAAAGGCACCCCTAGGTAACTCTATATACCATTTCGCCGCAGGCCCTGTGAGGGTGCGTTGAAATAGTCTCAAACGGACTGAGTCCTGATGCAATGAATTGGAAGAGCACCATAGGTGGAATGTCGTAACGTGTTCGCTCGGATCCTCTCCTAGTTTTCCTTCGAACTTAGGTATGTCCGAAGGAAGCTTGGTAGGGACAGTCGGCCAAGCCGGGTCATGAGCCACAGGATCGTTCGTAAGTCTCGATAAGTCAGGTAGATTGAGTGTCGCGAGGAAAGGGAGCCTAGGATGATGAGGCCTATGGGCCGCTCCCTGGTTCATATAGGATTGATTACCACCATGACCTTGGCCATAGTGACCTCCTCCTGTATGACCCGTACAGGGTGGCATGGAAGTACCATAATGAGGTGGACCTTGACTAGTAGGAGCTACAAAGCTGTAATTAGGAGAGTAAGCAGGTTGTGAATACCCGCCTCCATAAGGTGGAGAAACTTGTCCATACTGCGTCCCATAATAGGGTGCATAGGTCATCGCTTGCGATGCCCCATGAGACACTCCATAGGTAGGGATATACATTCTGGAAGTAGGAATATACATACCGAAAGTAGGGATATATGTCGTGGAAGTAGCAATCTGACCTCTAGAAACATGAACATAACCTCCCGAAACCATGGGTGGTATGTAGGCTTGAGACACAATTGGTCTAGTAATCGCAATACGGATCTGACTCATAGCTACGTGCCGACTCGAAGGACCACATGAGTAAGGTGGACGGTTTAAATTTGAAGAACTCAGAAGCGAGGACGAAGGAATCTCTATAAGAAGATATGTACTAGTGCCTATCGTCACTCGTCTGGAACCTGGTATCCCTATCGGATCACTAACTCTAGACCTAGGAGCTATATAAGATGGAGCTTCCACCACCGGGATGGAAGGTGCAATGTGACTGGTACTCCCAAACCTCTCCGCAAGGTAAGGCATGGGATTGCCCCCAGGCATAGTGCTAGGCTCAAAGTCAGATTCAACATGAAATGTCAAATCGTGCATAGGAAAACCAGTCGTAACATAACTACCGTAGCTAGTGCTAGGAGGGTCAAAGTGAGTCTCGGCATCATCCAGCATTCCATACCAGTAACATGTCAACGGGGAATCAGCCCTAGGGTGAGTAGGTCTATCATGCAAAGATCCTATCTGGGAAATCACGGGACCGAACTCAGCGAGGTCAGGTGAAGGATCGTATGTAGGAGTAAGTTCCCCATCGTTAATCCGAATGGGAGGAGGTGGCTCAGGAATAGTCTCTGAATGATCCTCCATGGTGTGTGAATCAGTGTGTGACATAGTCCGCCTGGACAATCTAGGCCCCTCTCCCAAAGGAGGAGGAGCAGTGGAAGGCGGAAGTCTTGCTAACCGACGAGAATGGCGTGGAACCGCACCTGACTCCACAATGACTCAACAAAAAGCAAAGACTCTCTATTTACGTCAACCCTAGGCCAACTAGCGTGCACAGAGCAATCACTAATAAAATCTAAAGCCAAATGCAAGCAAACAAGGGCTGGATAAGTGAGCTCCCGAATGTGTCCGGTATGTCTCGCCTAGGAGAGGCTTGAGAGGCCCTTGTCACCACAAGCGGAGGTACGTAACCAATTATTGTGGCCCTCAGCTTCAACGCGTAAAGCGACTGTGTTGTCCGACACCAACCTGGCCAGGACACATGCATAATAACCTCTACAAGTACCCCCTCGATATCCTAGGTAAGGTCACTAAGGTCACCTCAATATAATCAAAGCTCAGGCAGACAGTCATAGGCGGGATTGACCATATGGGCAGGGTAGCAAAGCCCGAAACTCTCGAAAGAGCCCCCAGATATGAATACAATCCTGGCTATATCGCCAGTGCTACACAGTTACCGACCAGGGGTTATCCCAATCAACAACCGCTCACACTGCCTCGTGCTTAACTCCCTTTTAAGAGGAGGATCCTGAGAATGCTGGTTATATCAAGGATTTCACACACTCCCTGGACAGACACCTAGTTGTTTTCGTTTAGTGATCTTCAGAGAATTAACTTTCAATGAACTATTCCAAGATCCTAAAACCTAAGCTTGTTGGTGCACCCTAGAAAAGAAAAGAGTGTAATTAATTTTAATTAGCATTGATTTTAGTTGGCTTTATTACTCAAAAATAGGATCTGGTCGTGCAACTAATGGTGTTATGACGCAACAAGAAGCAAAATGCACACCTAACAATCAATGCAAATGCATTGTGTCCATGAAAACAGGGTATGCGTACTACGTGTAATGCACAATTTCTTCTTCAAATGCTGAATGCAAATTTCCCTATATGAAGTCCTAACTATTACTCCAAAGCAAATCTAGATCTAGTGCAAGTACAATGCAAAGTGCAAAATGCAATGCATGATGATAAGCAAATGTTTTTGGATTTTTTTAAAATAAAGAGATACAAAAAGAAAAAGAATGATTCTACCCACCCCAGACTCTGCAAGCACACATAAACAACATTCCAGCAAAGCACTAAGGCAAAAGGACTCTAATGCACTAATCTCAAACAAAAAATCAAAGATGCCATGACAAGAACTTTCCTAAAAGAAAAAATTTAGGCTAAAAAAACGTTTCTGGTCAAACACAGAGGTATTAACAGACTCAGGCAGTGCCAAAGGAGACTCAGCAACTAACAGGATTCACCCAGCAATCCACTATCTTCCACAAAAAGGTAAAAACCAGAGTATACGCGACTGTGCGCAGTAAAACCGCGTGTATACGCGGAAATCCCAGGGGAAACCGTGTGTATACGCAACTGTAAGTGACAAACTCACATACAGGAAGAAAAATATGCACAAATCCAAGGCAAACAGACAGGATGAGACTAAATTCACACTAATCAGGCTCTACCAGCCATACATGCCCCCATACCCGACACAGAAACAAGAGAGAGAGAGCAATTCAAATACATTGAATGCCAAGAAATCAACCCCCAAAGGACAATTACTAGGAACTCCCCAGCGGAGTCGTCATTTCTGTTACGGAGAGAAAATCCTATGGCTTGGGGTACCACAACAGACAGCTAGACTCCAGAAATCAATCTTTCCCAATATGCAATAGAAATAAAGTGTCTAACACTAAAGGATCGAACCTCGTACCTTATTCCGGACGGTTGAAGTAGATCCCCGTTGAGCTTTCCAATCTTCGGCTTGAATTGATATAATACTTCCTCAACAATAAGTAAACAATACAAGCATACTATATTTCATAGTGTTAGATCTATTCTAGCATATATAATCAATAATGTAAAAGCATTTGACATATTCCAATGGATACAATATTCATTCAAATACACATTACTGGACAGGAAAAGATATTTCTATTAATATGAATCAGAGATTACAAGTGACAACCTCTGACAGCACGTCTGCGAACCGAAGAAACTGAATCCCCCACTTGGGCCTCCACCACCTCAATCCTCCATCACTCCGATAGCAAGCTCACAAGCAAAAGGTAAGCTTGGGAAGAACACAACAGTGTTCCAAGGGACAAAGGGATGCAGACTCAAACATAAGTTCTGGAAACAATGGACTATAGTTTCGTTACCCTCAATTCTTTCTTATCCTTTCAATGTCTCAAGGGGTTCCTTATATAGCTTTTCAAAGGGATACTGAAAGGTCGAATCCATGCGATCTCAAGGCATATGGAAGGCCAGGAGTCATATGAGTCGGATCCAAGTCAAGGAACGCTCCAAAAGGATTTGGATTATTCATACATCCCGATGTACGCGACTATAGGGGGAATATCCGTGTATGTACGCGGTTATCGGGGAAAAAGCCGCGTATATCACTTTTCTTATGTTTTCAGGGATGATCAAGGAAACATCAAAAGACAAAAAGTGGTCCATAAGGGCTAATGAGTCTGCAGCGGGACAGGGGAAGGCCATACAATGTGTGATTCACCTAGTGTGGTGAAATCCGCTATAACACAAAGGAAGTTAATCTACTGAACATATATGGTCCCTATCATTCCAAGGAACATTTATGGGATAAAATCAGTTTGGAAGGAACATTTAAACTTCCAAATCTTTTGCTGGCTGGAGATTTAAGTTTTACATCGTTGGGTGTTGAAATATGGGGCCCAAAAGCTAAGAAATATCCCTTAATCACCTACTTCATAGAATTGTTCAATAAGGCAGGATTGGTGGATGTGAAGCCATTCCCCATATGTCCAACTTGGATAAATGTCAGATTGGGGAAAAATGGGATAGAAAAATGACTAGATATATTTTTCATCAATGAATCATTACTAGAAAAGTTCTATAAATATAGAATATGTTTTGACACTAATAGCGTTTCAGATCATTACCATATTATTTACCAAATTGATTTCCAGTGGGGAAGAATGAAATGTCCATTCAAATTCAATCACGATTGGCTTAGGGAGAAGGAGTTTATTGATTTGATGAAGTGAGTATGGAATTCGTCTATAGATATGGATCAGATAGTTCCTATTTAGAAACTTACTAAGGAATTGAAAACTCTTAAAGATGAAGTAATCAAATGGGAAAAAGATAGATGGGAATTGGCAAGGAAATATCTCATTAGCATTGAGGATCAAAGTGATAAAATAACACGAGTATGGAAGAGGTATTTTTCATTAGATGGAGATGGACTCCTTGATAGGAATTGGACAAGAAAAACTAAATACCCTGAAGTTATATGAAGAAAAATGGCGCTTAAAAAGTGAGAAAACCTGGTTGGAGGGAGGTGACAAAAATACAAAGTTCTTTCACAAGTTTTTTAAACATTGTCGTAATATTAATTCCAATTGGGAACTTAAAAATGATGAGGTTTCAATGGTATTGGAGCAAGGAAAGCTACAACAGTCGGCCTTCACACATTTTTCAAATTTTATATAAAGATCTAGGAAATTTCCCGGTCAGAGAATAGGTAATTGTTATTAAAGAATACCCTATATTTTTTCTGAGGAAAAGGGAGATAATGTATTCCTTCCAGTCACGATGGAGGAGCTAAAGGTAGCATTAAAGGATTCAATGAGATACAAAATCCCTAGTCCTTATGGTTGGACCATGGAACTCTTCCTAGAATACTTTGAATTCATGGGTAAGGATTTATTAAAAGAAGTTCAAGAATCCAGAACAAATGGATCTGTTTCAGGTGCAATAAATTCCACTTGTATATCTATAATACGAAAGAAATATTCCCCTGAGGACTTTAGCAATTTCTATCCTATCTCATAATATAATTTTTTTTTTATAAATTAATTTCAAAGATAATCACCATGCATCTCAATCCCATTTTATCAAGTTGCATATCCTCTAGACAATTTGGGTTCTTGGAGGAAAGACAGATATCGGAATCAATAGGTGTTTCTCAAGAAGTCTTCTACAACATAAAAAAAGAACAAAAAGCATTGGCTCTCTAGTTGTATTTAAACAAAGAATACGATATAGTTCAATGGGGATTTCTTAGACTTGTTCTTATTCAGATTGCACTACCATATAGGGCCATGAAATGGATAATGGCTTGTGTCTCTTCAGTTGACTATGTTTTGCTTGTTAATGGAAGTCCCACAGACTTTTTGTCGCCATATATGGGACTATAGAAGGGGTTGCCATTATCTCCTTTACTCTTCTTACTTGTAATAGAAGGTCTCAATAGAATGATTGCTAAAGCAAAATCATAAGGAAAAATCAAAGGCATCAAGTTCGGCATTAATATTTTAGTCTCCCATATTCTCTTCATTGATGATATCATGATCTTTGGAATATAATATAACCCAAGAATGGTGCAAATATCATGCCCTAATTCATCAATTTTGTAATGTCTCATGTATGTCAATAAACTTGAACAAATCAATTCTATTGGAAAAAGGAATTGACTAGGCCAGAATTTCAGAAACTATAGCCTTCTTTTTAGTTGAAGTGGTACCAATATACTCAGGTACAAAATACCTCAGTTATTTCATCAAGCCTAAAGGATATAGGGTGGGATATTGGCTCAAACTTCTGAAATGTTTTGATAAGTGTATAAATCATTAGCGTTGGTGTTGGCTCTCGCTTGGTGGGAGGTTGATATTGACAAAATATGTCCTAGAAAACCTAGTAGTTTATTGGATTTCATTGAGTAAAATTACAAAATATATCTTAAATTAGATAAGTAAAAATATTTTTCAATTCCTTTGGATGTGAAATCAGTAAAAAGACTAAATTTCATCTAGTTAAGTGGCAGACCCTAGCCCGCCCGAAAGATAAGGGTGGTTGGGATTTGAAAAACATTTTTATGTTTTCAAAGGCTGTAATGTCTCCCAAGGATATAAAAGGATATAAAAGACATATAATTAGTTCTTTAAGGCTAATTATATCATTTTAGCACAGCGAATTAACCAAACAAGTGTTTAATTCCATTTTTCATGTTTTAATTACAACAAGT
The DNA here is from genome assembly GCA_001517045.1 of Pseudotsuga menziesii. Lineage (NCBI taxonomy): Eukaryota > Viridiplantae > Streptophyta > Pinopsida > Pinales > Pinaceae > Pseudotsuga > Pseudotsuga menziesii. The sequence goes on along the minus strand of LPNX010810694.1, from coordinate 55,506 downwards.
CCCTTTAATTACCAATAAATTCACTAACTATTCCAACAACTGATCCAAGGGATAGGAAATATTACTAACACCTTTTAAAAATATTAAATATCAATTCCAGACATAAAATCACCTCTAAAGGTCATTTACTCTTAATTATGATTAACTAGTACTTAGTGTTCTCATTACGACACTTAGCGCACAATTGACAGTACATAACATAGCTTCATTTATTTATCATTTAATCACTATTTATCAAGTCCAATAGATAATTAAAAACTAATAACATGTGAATAATTCCTAAATACCATTTTCCAATTAATTAAACATAATAATTATGAAAATTATTCCACATGAACTAGTTAACTAATTGTTCAATACTAACAGCTAGTATTGCACAAATTCGACAAGCAATCATGCCAATGAACCAAAAAGTGAAACTAAATCCATTATAAACATATTTAATCATGCATGTACAGAAAAATAAAGTACTTTTGAAGACCTGATCTGAGTACATAAACAAAGAATATTTCAAGTTCAATCAGTACAACTAGTTAATAAACATTGCCAAGAATTCAATCATACCAATTGTATCAAGTTTCGAAGAACACATAGGTGAAGGAAAATATATGTAAAATAGCATTATAAAACACACATAAAGTATCAAGAATAGAGCATATGGTTGTACATTCATCTTTTACCAAAAACAGAGATTTGAATCCAAAAACTAGTTACCGATTTTACCTCAATGTACCTACTTTCCAATTTAACTTTCCAAATGCCAAATAAAGAGATATATGACTATTATATCTCATCAACAGAGTATCAAGGTTCACTTACAGTAATATAATTGTATATTTACGCCCATATATAGTCCATTAAACAACTCATAAAACTAGTTAATTCTACTCATCTAAATTGACTAGTAATTATAGGAGTCGTTGGAATAATTAAATACATAGCTCATAGATTCATTCAAATGTCATTCCAACCCTAAATAAAATGTTTTACCAGTCATAAAATGTCTATATCTCATTCAAAAAAAATTCCGAACACTTCATATGCAAAGTCACAAATCTACTCAAAACAATTCTATTGAAGGAGCTAGAAATTGGAAATTGATCTAGAATTTTGGTAGGCATTTCCCCAACACTACCAAGAATATTTATCCTCACATTATCTCCACACAAATTGTTGATGTATTTGTAACTTTAGAATGTATTCACTTGTATATCTTATATTGTACCCCGATGTTCCTATCAGGAGAATCACTTGTATTTCATTGTACCCCGATGTTCCTATCGAGAGAGTCATTAATATAATAAAGTCGTGTAAAGTCATTGAGGTTAACCCTCTGTTGTAAGTTGGGGAAATAGTCCCCACAATTGAGTTGAGGTTAACCCTCCTTGTTGATCAAGGGGGAAAAGTCCCCATAGTTGAGGGGCACTAGGGTTATTAGACTCTCCTAGAGAAGTCATCCCTAGTAAGTAATTGTCAAGTCGGAAACTAGTATAAATAGAGAGTGAGCCTCTCTATTTGTCACACACACTCACCTAGATATAGCGCATAGGTGAGAGAGTAGAAGCTCACTCAAATGAGAGAGAGAGAGAGAGAGAGAGAGAGAGAGCAGTTGTTGGAGATCATCTTTTTGTCTTTGGGCTTTACTGCTGCCATTGGTGCTCACTCTATCTCTGAGGAAGTTGCGGGGTTTTATCCTGTATGGTTTCCTTGAGGAAAATCTTTATTTCTATTGTCTCTTGTGATTGATTTTTGTGCATGTTGTTCTCTCAGATAATATCCTAATATCATAGTGCTTAAGTGATACAAATATAACATGGCATCAGAGCTAACCTGAGAAGAAGACACTGTACAACTGCAGAAGCTAGGGCTTCTTACTTTTTGGGTCACTCTCCGTATATCATCAGCAAAAGGAGGCTAGGATAACTCTCCATTGAAGGGTGCATCTTTTTGTCAAAGCAGAATTTGATTCTAGGCATTTTTAAGTTTTTGACCTACCACTGCAGCGGTAATAAGGGCTTTTCATAGAAGTGGAATTTTTGAGTGAGCCAAGCATAGGATTTCTCTCCTCCTCAAAATAGAAATTTAGATACCAAGGTCGAAGTTTTTGTTTGGGTAATGTCAAAACCCCAAATTTTCACAAAAATTTAAAATTTTCAGATAACAATAAATGCTAAAACCTGCGGTTTACTAACAGCTAACAGTTGGCATAAAATAAACAATCAAGTAATTAGTTTCATTAAATTCTAAATTAATAACTTAACAGTTTATTTTTCGTAGCAATAATAAAATCTTTTTGTGTGTTGTTTTCTTCAGTTTACTGATTAGTTTTTTTTTATGTCAGTAGGTTGAATCTACTTTTAAATCCAGGGCTTACTTAGCAATCATGCTAACGCAGATGAATACTCTTTCTTACAGGTTTTACAGGTATGATCGATCGAGTATAATTTTAAAAGATATTTTAGTGTCAGCAGTATTTTGTTTGCAAATTAAAAAGCTTAGTAAAATAAGATGCTAAACTCTAGACAGCTCTCGCAAGGTAAAATCATTTGGTTTTCATCATTTTTTCAAGTAAACAAGTTCGGAAGTAAGTAACGGCAATATAACATGTTTGCGACTCTAAACAATAGAATCTCAGTTACAAATATTTCTACTTTTGTTTATGTAATTTGTAATGTTATAAGGATTGTTTTTATCATCGTTTAAGTATTAGTACAATATCTTGACTGAGTAGTAATTATCCCAAGATTCGTTTCTGCCATAAACCTACAGCCTGATAAACTTAGGAAGTGTCAGTTTGATTATATAAGCTGCAAGCCAACAAGTCTTCCTTCATAAGGTCATTGTTTACCTATACTTTAATTTTAATATTAAACCCTGAGGTTCTAATAACTTTTGGACTCAAAAGATTTATTCCTATTTTAATTATCTTGCTTAGTTTTATAACTACTTATTGCTAACTTGTCCTGATGAATCTTTTAGTAATTTTCTATTTGAGTCGTAACTCGAAATTCATCAACGTAATGTTGCTATGAACTGTGTAGCAAAATTCCATAACAATACTCTTACGGTAAGTTTTTCTTATCACTTCAAAGTTCTGTCATTATTGAGTGGTTAGATTTTGTGAGTCACATAGACATGCATAATTCTTGTTTGGTAGACATTTAGTCTATACTTAGTTTACAAATAACAACGTATTCAAATTAAAGTTCGTAATCCTTTGCACTAATGCATTATAATCATTCATAACCTTATGACAGATGATAATGTTATTGCTAGAGATTTTAACAAATATAACTATAGTTTTATTATAAAGAAAACTATAGGTCTTTATTATTTAGTAAGAACTCTCCCAATACCACCTGGATCTCTTATCTATTGTAAAGAAAATTTGATCTTCATATATATATCAATTAACATGCATGAATTGATTACTAAATTATAATATCAACCTCGTTTAACAAGAATTTATGCCACCATTCAAATTGTAATTGCGACATTGTAATACATATGGTTTATAATGAAAAAGGGTTTTATGCATGGTTGATTATCGGGCTTCTTAACAAGGTTTAAGTGTCACCACGAGGGATTAACATGTCCAAATAATGTTGAACATTTACTTCCTTACATTAGCAAATGATATGGTGCAATCTATTATCAACGTCATGGCAATTATTTGGATTATACTATGGTTCTAAAATCTTGTTCCAATGATTTAATAGTTGGTTTTGTCTCTACGCAGGAACCATAGTCTTTGACCCACTGCGTGTTTGATTATTGGAGACCACGTGGCTGTCTCTTGACCATGCGTCGGGAATATATAACATTGCTTGTGACAAAACCCTTATCATTGTTTCTCCGCAGTCTGCGCTAGCCTTGAGGCTGCTCATCTTGGCCTTTTCCATGGCAACCGTCATTCTTGCTCGCTTTGGTTGTCTTAAGCCTTGATGTAATGTTGCTAGTGTATGGTTTGGAAGCCGCTGTCTCTGGCTAGGTTCTTATTCTGCTCATAGTGGAGAGATTCGATACCCTTAGCTCGCAACCTGTGCAATATTCATTCGTTATCTTGTAGCGTCCATTGTGCTTCAGTATTTAGTTACTGTTCTTGTGGCTCACCGTTGGGTGAGATATACCCTTGCATACTGTTAAGTTAAGCCTGTAGGTGACAGTGCTCGTTGAGGCTGCTCGTTATTCTCTTCTGGCAGGTGAATGAATGGCTCGGTTTCAAAACTTCATTGTTAAATTCATTATGCTGTTAACGTAGTTTATATTAGTATATTTATTTAACAGTATTTTGTTGTTTTTCTTACAGGTACTCGCCGCTGTTAAGCTTGTTTAAAAGAAGAAAATACAACCCCTTGTGAAGGTCGTGGCTCGTGGTTCAAACTCGGGTAAGCCCCGTGGTCTGAAAGATGGATTCTCACTTTGTTTGTGTTAGGGTGGTCGTTGGACTCGCCCAAGGTTTTGGAAACCCTCTCTCATCTTGTCACGAGTTATGTTATTGTTTTTAATATTGTTACAGGCTGTTGTGGACATACTTAAATCCAAACCCTTGTTAGGGTGGACTTAATTTGTATTGTGCAATGTGCTTAGTTGAAGCTTTAGCTTCACAGTTGGGTTTAAGTTTGTAAATTTTGATAATGGCAGTGCAGTTGTAAACTCGTTTTGGTTGGTGGGAGTTTATACTATACTCTGTGTAATTCTAGGATTTTTACCCTTCCTGAAAATAATAAAGCTATAAACTCAGTTGAGTACTTTACAAGGGTTTCATAATTTAAAAATTAAGGCTGATACTTACAACCATAACTTAAAATCTTACTTGTTTTAATTGAAGCTTATGGATTAGGGTTTATCCTGTAAAACCCTCGTTTTGATTTATACTATTCTTGTTATAATAATTACACTGTTTTTCTATTTTATTCTATTTGTCCTTAAAGGACTGTGAGAAGATTATTGACTGGTTATTGAGGGGTATATATTTCATGTAAATTTGGTTAAATATTTTGATATTTGTAATGTAATAGTTTTAAAATAACTACCCTATGTCTAACCTAGGGTACTACAGTATTTAAAAATGCTTAAAGATTACGCTCAGAATATGAGCTAGGGTTTACCTCGTTTTTAACTTTGATAGAGTATTAATTCATGTGTAATTATCTTGTAAATTTAATTACGATTACACAATTTTCTTCAGTTTGTTTTTATGAATTCATAGTTATAACTATCACTGTTTAAGGACGATAATAATATTAATTGTAATTATAATATTATTATCTATGTATAATATCGGTTCTTAAATTTATGTTGGTTTTTATTTGTATACTAATTAGGACTGAGATCAGTCTGTAATATTTGTGTTATTTAATACCATTGTTTCTGTAGACTTACTGAAAAAATATAAGAACTTTCTTACCTGTCAGTATTCTTTACATTTATACTGTCTGCAAAAATATAAGGATAGTTTCTTATAATATTAACTAAAACCTAAGTTACTACTATCCTTTATCTACTAAAGCTAAGAAAGGAATACTGTAACATTTATCATAATCTTAACTATAGTTCAGATAGATGCAGGAAGATTAGTTGTCACTAAAGGAAAAAGATAAACTATCTGTATTATTTCTACATTTTTTTTAACATAAATGGTAACTTTCAACTGATAATACTAGTTCTTCTACTTCAATGCAAATGTACAGTTTATAGAAGTAGAAACTGTGTAGAAAATAAATTATGTACTTAGACATACTAATGTCAATCAGTAATATGAGTCTTGTTCTGTACTAACATGCTATTTACATAGTCTAGTTCTGACAACATCTCTACAAAACAATTTCATTTACTTTCTAGAAAACAACTATCTACTGAGAAGTAACATTTCATTAATCTGAAAACATAATTATTCGATTCATTCATATTCCTATCATGCTTCATTTACTTAAACACACTACCTGTGCTAGAGTACGATCTGGATTACTCCAGATGGGGAAAAACACAGGTAGGATTTATCTTTCATCACAGTACAGATACAGCCTTGAAACAACTAAGAGATTTCAACACAACATAACATATAATTTTTCATTAATTGCTCACACACAGATATAAACTATAACATAGAAATTTAAAAGATAATGGAACTTGTCTTTAAAGCTGGACGACAACAGCAATGGGAGGTCATTCCTCCCTACCAACTCCTGGAGAGCACTCAAACAACGACTTCTCAAGACCCCCGAGCCTGTTCTGGTCTCCTTGGTTGGAACTAGGTGGAGCAATCAACAAAGTACTAGTCCTGAGACTCAATACCAACTATGCATACTGCAGTAAGATCTTTCAGCTGCAAAGCTGTACTATATCAACTTCCTGCAGTTTACCCCTCAAACACCTTCCTTCAAATTTCCCTTTCCCAATGAATTCCTTGAAGTGCATTCACCTGAATGATTCTTCTCTTGGAATGAGCAGCCTCAGCTCTCTACATTGGGTACTTTTATTAATATTGCGTAGGTGTTTTTGGGTTAGTTGTCATTAATTGAGCCACCTGCTCTGATCCCACTTTCTTGGGGGATCATGACCCCAAATTTAGGGAGGTTGCCACCTGCAACATAGGAAGTGTTTGAGGATGCTTCCACTTGTCTTTTTTCTCTCCACCTAGTTCCCTCCACCAACTTGACCAGTAACACTCTTTTTAACAGCTCTCCCAAGCTGTTGTCTCCACTTTTATTTATTTAAAAATAAAATATTCAGAATTACATTCCATATCTTTTGACTCTGTTGAGTCATCAGTTTCAACTTAGCATTAAATTTAACATAATGTCTTGGAATCAAATAAAAATAAGATAACATTATTTTACAAAATTGGGGCAGGGCGTGTGACAGGTAAAGCCCTGGGAAATTCAAACCCTAATTTGACCCCCGGAGCCGAAAAACACTAAAATACTAAAACTGGTAGTTTTGGTACATTCGTTATATCTCGAGATTGGAGAAGGATCATAAGTCAAAAAATTTACAGGACAAAAAAACATTCGTTCTGAACACTATGCAAAAATTCCATCCTCATAGTCGCTATATTCTGGGAGATATGATTCCTCCAAATCAGGGTTCCATCCCCTTCCAGGATTCATCCCTAAACAGGACACCTAGGGAGAATTTATATATCTAGGGATACAAACGTCCGAATGAATTTTTGTAAGATGTTCCAGATAGGGAACGTACTGTACTTTCTGTTTTAAAATTTTTATAGCCAGAAGGTGAAACAGTGACACGTGGCAGTCTGTAAAAGTTCGTTGCGCTGAATAGTCCTAAAAGAAGTCATCTTGGGAAAATTCTCATAAGTGCCTATTGGTCAAACCAATTATTCTCAAAACTATGGTGTTGGAAAGAGGTCTGACGAGGCTACCTTAATAGGAAACTTCAGACATAGAGGAGCAGTAATTTCATAGATACGGCACAAAAAATATCAGGAATTTCAGTAGAAGAAATTGGAAAACAAGGGTTTCCGGTTCCATGAGCTTCCCTCCACTGTTTTCAGAAAAGGAGTACATTGGACAGCTCGCCTTGAAGAGGCCAATCCTTATATCCAATCAGAATTTTGAGTTTCCAACTTTTGAAAATTAGGGTTTCTATGACAAACCCTAGATCAGCCAGCTCCGGAACCAAGACGAACACCTCAAATCGGTAAGATCTAATAATTTCCTATTTACATTTGAGGTTCTCATTTCAAAATGACTAATGACACTAGCTTGATGACAAGCATGGTGAAGCTGACAACTTCCAAGCATGGAAGTATAGGATCTCCCTGGTTCTTGAAGGAAATTAATTGGACACCTACATAAGTGGAGAGGTTCCAGTTCCAGACTGAGATAAGGCTAAAGCCTTACACAATAATAACATGGTCAAGGCCAAGAGGATCACCTTATGCCACAAGTGTATTCCCTAAATACACCTAAAGAGATGTTTGAATCCTTGACTAAGCTATTTGAAGGGAAGAATATAAATCGTAATAAGTATAGGAACTACGTGATCCTTGAAGAAATTGACTTGTATTAGTATTTCTGTAAGAAACGTCTAGGAGCCAGAGGGAGATGAGGCCAAGGCTGGAGCCAAGAGAATCATTGCATATTCTATTAAAAATCATCTCATCCCTTATGTGTCATCCTTGAAGACACCAAAAGGAAGTGTTCAATGCTATGACGAGGCAATCGAAGAAGAATAAGATATTTTTATAACCACCTTGAATGGCCTCCCATGATCATGGGATTCATTCATTCGAGGAATGTGTTCCATAAGGAAGTGATTACCTTTAGCAAACTCTGGGAAGAGCACACACAAGAAGAAGCTCGACTCATAATAAGAGAAAAGAAGATGGGAACAACTGAATATCTAGCTCTCACAATTCACAGAAGATCCCTCAAGCAATGAGGAATATGAAGGACTCAATTATTGAAGAACATCTTATCCATCTTAGCATTTGGATAAGAAATGATGTTGTTACGAATGAAGAAGATGATGAAGCTGAAGGATCAAGAAGGATTCTACCCATGAAACGAATAAATATAAGTATTCAATTGTCATTATTTTGTTATGCTTTTGTTTATATTCATTTGATGTATTATGCATGGTATAATGTTTGCATTAATGACAATATACTACTACTATGCATGTCATGGGTAAGTAGCCCATGGTGCTATACAACTCTCCATTGCTACTTATATAGAATGAAACCTCTTTGCTGACATATTGGATTAGTGCACAATCTCAATGATGTCATGGTAGAGATGGAAGGCATCTAGAAAGTTTCCGTGAGATATGGCTGAATGTTGTATTGGCTAAAATAGTTGCATGATTATATCTTTATGCATAATAATTTTCCATTATGAATATGCCTTATGAAATTTTTCTAACCATACAACTGGTGCATTTGAATTGTAGGAAAGATCATGTACAATCACCTACAAGAAATGAAGGATGAGACTTGTTCCAAAGAACAAGTGACGACAGTTCAAGATTCACTCTAATAATACAAAATGAAGAATGATGACTAGAATGCGATGTCGAAGATCTGAAGGGAAGTCCGCAGTATCTTCCACGTGGATCTGCAAGATCCATCATGTAGTAGGATACAAGGCAATATTTGTAGCACAAGGATTCTCATGGAAAGAAGGCATAGACTACAGAGAGACATTTGCAGCCACTGGAAGTTAAGACACATGACAAGCAAACTCATGTGTGCAAATTAAAGAAGGCCTTGTACGAGCTCAGAAGGCACCCATGGGATAACACATACATGAAGAGCTTGAAGATAACCTAGAGTGATGAAGATATTAACCTTTGCTACAAGGTTGAAGATGAAATCCTATAGAGGATGACAAGATCACAGATGGGTGCGAGAAGAAATTTTGAAAAGGTTCAAGATAGAGGATCTTGGTATCTAGTGACCCTAGATGGATACATAGACTATTAATATCAGAGGAAGCTACTTGTCACTCCGGTACAGAATGTTTCAATGCATAGAGTACGAAAGATAGAGGGAGTATGATGCTCCGCTTCAAAGGGAATGACTGCAGAAGATCCTAAGGTTCGGCATGGTACAACGGGATGGAAAGCTTACCGATGGATCTAGGATTTACTGAGAGTAAAGCGGACTCCAACCTTTTCTTCAAGTTTGAAGGTGGAAGACCAGTGATGCTCTTATTATATGTCGATGAATTGTTCCTGACATGAAAAGAGGAACTCATTAAAGTTGCAAGAAGAGGAAGCTTGCTAGGCATGGAGATGTGGCAGAATGCGGATGGAATATCCCTGGGACATGGGAAGTATGCAGTAGATATCCTGAAGAGGTTTGGGATGATGGATTGCAAGGCCATGACCACACCTATGGCATCAAAACTGAAGCTATTGAGTGTTGCTTCACCAGAGTCAGTTGATGCTGCGATGTATCATCAAATGATTGGGTCCTTGATGTACCTGACGAATACAAGATTAGATATTTGATTTGCTATGAACACATTGAGCCAGTTCCTGATGGATCCTAGACATGTTCACTTGATGGTGCAAAGCATGCAATGAGGTACCTAAAGGGTACAGTTGATTATGGGCTCAAGTATGAAGCGAATCAGAAGATTAACCTGGAGGGTTATGTGGATTCGGATTGGGCAGGTAGTGCCATTGATAGGAAGAGCACTTTGGGGTGATACTTAAATATGATATCAGGTGTGATCTCTTGGTTTAGCAAGAAGCAGTCCTGCTTGGTGCTGAGTACAGCCGAGGCAAAATATGTTGCCACTTGCTCGGTTATTTGGAAGGTAGTATGTTTCTTTTGAAAACTACTATTTGATTTGATTGATCTAAATTGCATTTTTGTATGATGCAAAGAGGAGCAGTGAAGCTCCAGTATGTGATCCAGATCAAGATCTCTCAAAAGAGGGAGTTCTAGCATATCTAGTGAGAGAGGTTGTCTGAACATAAAATTCTAGCGAAGCTCATAGGTTACTTAGACATATATAGTCCTGTAGGTTTTCCTCGGATGTAATCAGTCCAGGAGAAGCTCGTAGGTTATCCTTGGACGTAATCAGCCCTGATGTGATTCTATGCTAGAAATGGTTAGAGTAAAGTTTGATTACTTCAGGGAGAAGCTTCATCTTCTCCAAATCGAGGTTCCTTCCAAGGGGAAGTGATGAGTCTGTGAGCCTTTCTGACATGGTGGTAGGCAGGGCCTCCCCTGGTAAGATGTAAGTGTAGAGCCCTTCTGACATGGTGGCAGGTTGGGCCTCCCATGGTCAGATGTAAGTGCAGATCCTTTTTGACATGGTGGCAGGTTAGGCCTCCCATGGTCAGATGTAAGTGCAGATCCTTTCTAACATGGTGGCAGGTTGGGCCTCCCATGGTCAGATATAAGTGCTGAGACTTTCTGACATGGTGGTAGGCTGGGCCTCCCATGGTTAGATGTAAGTGCAGAGAATTTCTGACATGGTGGCAGGCTGGGCCTCCCATGGTCAGATATAAGTGTTGAGCCTTTCTCACATGGTGGCAGGTCGGGCCTCCCATGGCCAGATGTGAGTGTTGGGCCTTTCTGACATGGTGGTAGGTTGGGCCTCCCATTGTCAGATGTGATTGCTGGGCCTTTCTGACATGGTGGCAGGCTGGGCCTCCCATGGTCAAATGTGAGTGTTGGGTGTGCCATTCTGACATGGATGTTGGATGTGTTCCTCCCATGGTCAGATATAAGTGTTGGGCGAGCCTTTCCAAAATGGTGGCAGGCTGGGCCTCCTATGGTCGGATATAAGCGATGAAGAAGATGAATACCTACATGGAGGCTATGCCTACAACCAACATGAAAAATGGTTGGCTCTGTAGAACTTCCTATGACAACTAGAATTAACAGATAGCACCATTTGCTCGAGATAGCGGGAGCAGTGATGATGATGATGATCCAGTGATGATCCAACTTTGATGATGATCCAGTGATGAAGACTTGTGATGATGAATTATGTCAAGAGAATACCTTCCTAGTTAAGAGGGAGTGTTGATGTATTTGTAACTTTGGAATGTATTCACTTGTATATCTTACATTTTACCCCGATGTTCCTATTGGGAGAATCATTTGTATTTCATTGTACCCCGATGTTCCTACTAGGAGAGCCATTAATGTAATAAAGTCATGTAAAGTCATTGAGGTTAACCCTCTGTTGTAAGTCGGGGCAATAGTCTCCACAATTGAGTTGAGGTTAACCCTCCTTGTTGATCAGGGAGGAAAAGTCCCCACAATTGAGGGGCACTAGGGTTCTTAGACTCTCCTAGAGAATTCAGCCTTGGTAAGTAATTTTCAAGTCGAAAACTAGTATAAATAGAGCGTGAGCCTCTCTATTTGTCACACACACTCACCCAGCTATAGCGCATAGGTGAGAGAGGAGAAGATCGCTCAAGTGAGAGAGAGAACAGCTATTGGAGATCAGATTTTTGTCTTTGGGTTTTACTGCTACCATTGGTGCTCATTCTATCTATGAGGAAGTTGCAGGGTTTTCTCCTTTATGGTTTCCCCGAGGAAAATCTTTGTGTCTATTGTCTCTTGTGATTGATTGTTGTGCATGTTATTCTATCATATAAGATCCTAAGATCATATTGCTTAAATGATAAAAATCTAACACAAATTTCAAGATTATTTATCACACATAAGCATAAAAATAACATGCGGGCATTTTTACAAACACTTCATGTGCCAGGTCTCCAAACTATGCCAAACGGGTCGATCGAAGAACTAGTTTTCGAATAAAAGGTAGAAGCATCAAAGAGAAGTGTCTTAAACCATTTCGAGGTTAATGTACCATAAAAATACACATTATATAATGAAAAATGGAATAAATATCATTTATGTAGCATAGGTACCAAATAATTATTTCCTCAAACACATTGTGCACAAAATCCCAAAAACTATTTTCCAATTCCTTTATAATATTTACTTGCATAAATAGATTGAAATATGTGATAAATTTCTTCCATAGATAACTCATATGTTTCATAAAACACTTCACGTGCATACATAAATAAATAACATTATCTAGATCCAAATAAATTAAATAAACATGAGATAAATCATGTATCTTATCAATGCACAACTGGGATTATCTGAACCACGTTCCACCTAGCCTTTGGCAATGCCAACCCAAACCTCACTTTGACAAGACACCCCTGAGCTAAGGCCATAGATCCCCAATATATGTGCACTCAAGAATAGCTCAAGTGTCAGCTTGAGAATCCAAAACTCTATTCCTTGCCACATGCTTCCTCTTACACCCCACTACTAGGTGCAATGGTAATCCAGACCCCCTAGAACATCGAAATATCGTCATTCACCATCGGGATTTATGTGCAGGTTTAGGACAGAAACATGTAGTGGACATGGAGGAACTACACCAGAGTTTTTTGGGCTTACTGCAAACACCATACAATATCACAGTGCTTCAAGCACAAATTTCATTCACATAGTAGATCATTTATGGTTTCTCAAGCTCACAAGCTTACCAATCTCTCACCATAAATGGTATGAACAACCTTAATCAACAACTAACCAAAAGAACCATAAACAACCCCCCCAAACCAAGGAGATCAAACATGTATTTATAGACTAAAGAAGGTAATTATAACTCAATGGGATAACACCAAACCAAGGTAAGCCAACTTGAGTCAATCCAAGGGGGGTAATTCAACCACAAGAGGTTAACTCTAGTCCAACCCAAGCAATTCAAATTTCAAGGAGAGTGAATCCAATCCACTCCACCCAACTCAAATTCATGTGTGAACACATCATCCATGAAGAGGAATCAAAATTAGTGAGGTAAGGTGTCACACAATCCAAGGCATCTTCCCAAAATAGAAAAGGGTGGTTACACAAGGATTTGCACAAGAGTTACACAAGGATTTACACTAGTATTAACAAAAGGAGTTACATAAGTATTTACACAAATTTTGAGGTTTTAAGGCTAAAAATAGCCAATGAGGGAACACTTGTGCAAATGGAAGTTACAAAACCATCAAAGGGGCTTAATCAACAAGTGGAACCCACCCAAACACCAAGGAGGCCCACTAAAACATGAATTAGGCTCAATAATACCAACATAGGTTAAAATAATCAAAAGTTGGGTCCATTGTGTAATGTTTGGGTGATCATTGACTAATAAAGCCACCAAGTCATAAATATGGACCAAGATCAACCAAAAAATTCTAAAGTGGAAGGAATGTCCCCATTCCCCCTCAAATTGTGGATCTAGGCCTCCCATACTCTTTTAGTGGTCCCCGATGTGCCAGTTGTTTTCATTAATTAGTTATTTACAAAATAATAATAATAATGTTTATAGGTCCTTAAAGACCCTTGTTCTGAAACCTTGTGCCACAATAATAATTACATATATATGGGACTTAATACATGGGGTATTACAAAGGCCCTCTAGGCAAGAAGTCTTGGGTTATCTATTTTTATGGGAATCCAATGGAGTAGAGTTATACAAGCAAAATATTTAAATAATTTCACTATTGTGCAATGGATCCATTGCAGTCATAAATCAGTGAAAGGCATCTCAAATTTTTGGTTAGTCTCATTAGCAATTTTAATGTATTTCGGGATTGGATAGCTTGGGCCCCTAGAAATGGATTATCCATCCGCATTGGGGAGGACCCGATTATTGATGGGCCATTAATTTACAAGTTGTCAAGCCATTTATTACAGTTCCTTCATGCAAATGGATACTTCTTCCTAAACTATATCGCAAAGCCTTCGTCTATAGTTGGTGAAATTCATGGTTGGATATCTGCTTCACAGTTGGGTTTAAGTGGTAATATAGGAAAAGAATAGACATAGTATATTTTGGTACTTCAAAAAGGCTACATTCACCTTAAGGAGTGCACAGATGCCCTCAAATTGACCTACAACAAGCGATTGAGTGAATTAATAGCTAAACTTGCATATCAGCAGCTGTCCGATGAACTAGTAGTTGATGGGAAATGGTGACACAAATCGATCTGGAAATGGAATGCGCCCTTCAAAATCCAGCACTAGAAAACTGCTTACTTTCCTGGGATACCCTCATCAAAAGAGGTATGTGTTGTCTGAACATTTGTATCCTTTGTGGCTCAGAGGAAGAAACAATTTTCCATTTGTTTATCTCATGCCATTTCTACATATATGTTTGCCTGCATGTACCTAGTTCTATCAATTGTTCAGGAAGATGGGAAGGTAACACTCTTTTTGAATGGTTTCTCTCCTAGAAGGAGCGTGAACCAAATTGGAAATCTCTTCCTTCTTTCATCTCATGGGAATTATGGAAAGGTAGGAACAAAAGAGTTTTTGAAAACTACATTATTGATGCAATATCAATAAGTTGCAAGGGCATGGAAGCTTTCAAAGAATACACATCTATCAAGGAAATTGTGCCTTTAGTTTCAGTAAGGATCATCCAAAGGTTCATATTGCATCAGATAAAATTATTGGCTTCTTCAACAGTTCCTCACAACATGAAACCTCCTCTTGTGGTGTTGGAGTTGTCCTCTTGTTGGATCATTATAACATGTACAAACTCTGGACGTGTTATGGTTCAGGAACGAATACTAAGGGTGAACTATTATCATTATGGCTTCTCCAACACTTCTCTAAGATCCTAGGCATATATGGTATTAGGATATATGGTGATTTGAAATTTATTATAGATTGGGCCTCATATGTTCACGATATCAACATCCTCCATCTTTCAGCTTGTATCAATAATACTAGATCACTAATTTGTCGTTTCAAGGATATAGCTTTTACACATGTTTACAGGAAGTGAAATTAATTGGTTAATACCCTTTCTAAGAGGGCACTTCTGGTGGAGGAGGGTTTTTATTTCTTTGAGCTGTGGGAGAATGATTCCCTCACCTCTGAGGGGAAAATTCAGATTTTTTTGTCTTAGTTTTTTGAGGCTATGGGTAGGGGTTTTCTGTTAGTTGTAGGGGTTACTTTTGTGTTGGTTGAGCTATGGTCAATGTAATGGCTCAACTACATCTTCCAGCTTCCTTCTCTGGTCTATTTTTCCCTTGTATGTTTCAGACTATTGATCTGTATTTTTAACTGTCGATCTGTCTATCGATCTACTCTTTTGACTAGAACATGACTATGTAATTCTCTCTTGTTTCATATACTATTAATATATGGTATAGATTTTTTTTTCTCCGTGAAAACAAAATATGATACAACATCAAGAGCACATATAAACATGGACAACCTTCTTTCTTTTTTTCATTTTAGTATACTTTCTTCTCGTGAAACTCTCACGTAAAGCTTATGAAGTAGAGTAATTTTTTAGATTTGAGTTTTAACATTGTTTTAAATATATCGGGAAATTTTCAAGTAAAACAATATATTTGAGAAATTTAGGGGAATTTTCTTTAAATGTTGTAGATCATAAAAACATAATATTTAAAAAAATCAATGGAAATATTTTTAAATTTCATTAAAAAGACATGTTAATTTTTCTTCATAGATAAAAAATATGGTATTTTGAAAATGATTAATGTAAAAACAAATGATGAATTAAAAAATATAATTGTGGAATTACAAAATAAATGTATTTAAAAAATGGTTTTAAATTTTTAAAATTCCTAAAATTATAATCATGATGAAAAACTTAATCCATATTATAAATACGAGCTCAAAATTTACAGGGATGACTTAAAATTTATGATTACATTCATGAATAAGAGCCAAATAGGTCTACTTATGCCATAATACTTCATTTAAGATAGCATTGTAAGAGGTAATTTCTCGGTTTTCTGGCTTTAATTTTCTTTCTCTTTTGTCATGCCATGAATGTTTCTCCAAGAATTGCTTGAATATTTTTATGAAGCTAACCAGCTTTTGTTAATTCAAAATCATTATAATGAATATTGAAACTAAAGTTGTGATCAATATTCAATGTGATCACAATGCATTAGATCAAAATTTATTGTTATAAAATTCGTAATGAATGTTTCTCCAATAATTGCTTAAATATTTTTATGAAGCTAGCCACCTTTTGTTAATTCAAAATCATGATAATGAATATTGAAACTAAAGTTGTGATCAATATTTAATGTGATCACAACGTGATCACAACGCATTAGATCAAAATTTATTGTTATAAAATTTATTGTTATAAAATTATTGTTATACAAAGTCAATAATTTATTTATTAATATAATTCAATATTTTAAATATACAATCATATTTTTCATAATATACCTATACTACAAACAAAGAAATCTTCCTAATAAACTTATCCTATAAACAAAGAAATCTTCATAACATATTTTTTTTTCACATTGAAACCTGCACGGAAAACCCATCAATACTTCCCCACATTTGTGGAAGGTAAAGGTGGTGAATTGTTGGTCATCCTAGCAGAAGGTCTAACCCTAAAGGACTCAAGGCTTGAACCTGTGACCTCCCCTAAGATACCATGGGAAAATACTATGGTTAACCCAATACCATGGGTCCGCAAAACGGTTATCCAACACACATCCCAAAAAAATTTCTCGGGGGCGCTGCCCCCAAACCCCAAGGCAGGGGGAATGCATGTACAGTACACCTGGGTTACAAACACTATGAATATTATCTTTGGATCTGGAAGATTAGGCTCCACGACCAACACCAAGGGATAGGAAATATTACTAACACCTTTTAAAAATATCAAATATCAATTCCAGACATAAAATCACCTCTAAAGGTCATTTACTCTTAATTATGATTAACTAGTACTTAGTGTTCTCATTACGACACTTAGCGCACAATTGACGGTACATAACATAATTTCATTTGGTTATCATTTAATCACTATTTATCAAGTCCAATAGATAATTAAAAACTAATAACATGTGAATAAGTCCTAAATACCATTTTCCAATTAATTAAACATAATAATTATGAAAATTATTCCACGTGAACTAGTTAACTAGTTGTTCAATACTAACAGTTAGTCTTGCACAAATTTGACACACAATCATGACAATGAACCAAAAAGTGAAACTAAATCCATTATACACATATTTAATCATGCACATACAGAAAAATAAATTACTTTTGAAGTGTTTTGAAGACCTGATCTGAGTACATAAACGAAGAATATTTCGAGTTCAATCAGTACAACTAGTTAATAGACAATGCCAAGAATTCAATCAAACCAATTGTATCAAGTTTCGAAGAACACATAGGTGAAGGAAAAGATATGTAAAATAGCATTATAAAACACAAATAAAGTAGCAAGAATAGAGCATATGGTTGTACATTCATCTTTTACCAAAAATAGAGATTCGAATCCAAAAACTAGTTACCGATTTTACCTCAATGTACCTACTTTCCAATTTAACTTTCTGAATGCCAAATAAAGAGATATATGACTATTATATCTCATCAACAGAGTATCAAGGGTCACTTACAGTAATATAATTGTATATTTACATCCATATATAGTCCATTAAACAACTCAAAAAACTAGTTGATTCTACTCATCTAAATTGGCTAGTATATCTAGGAGTCGTTAGAATAATTAAATACATAGCTCATAGAGTCATTCAAATGTCATTCCAACTCTAAATAAAATGTTTTACCAGTCATAAAATGTCTATATCTCATTCAAAAAAAATTCCAAACACTTCATATGCAAAGTCACAAATCTACTCAAAACAATTCTATTGAAGGAGCTAGAATTTGGAAATTGATCTAGAATTTTGGTAGGCATTTCCCCAACACTACCAAGAAGATTTATCCTCACATTATCTGCACACAAATTTTTGATGTATTTGTAACTTCAGAATGTATTCACTTGTATATATTATATTTTACCGCGATGTTCCTATCGGGAGAATCATTTGTATTTCATTGTACCCCAATGTTCCTATCGGGAGAGTCATTAATATAATAAAGTCATGTAAAGTCATTGAGGTTAACCCTCCTTGTTGATCAGGGGGGAAAAGACCCCATAGTTGAGGGTCACTAGGGTTATTCGACTCTCCTAGAGAAGTCGGCCCTGGTAAGTAATTGTCAAGTCGAAAACTAGTATAAATAGACAGTGAGCCTCTCTATTTGTCACACACACTCACCCAGCTATAACGCATAGGTGAGAGAGTAGCAACTCGCTTAAGTGAGAGAGAGAGAGAGCAGTTGTTGGAGATCATTTTTTTGTCTTTGGGCTTTACTACTACTATTGGTGCTCATTCTATCTCTGAGGAAGTTGCGGGTTTTTCTACTTTATGGTTTCCTCGACGAAAATCTTTGTTTCTATTGTCTCTTCTGATTGATTGTTGTCCATGTTATTCTCTCAGATAAGATCCTAAGATCATAGTGCTTAAATGATAAAAATCTAACATGGTATTAGAGCTAACCTGAGAAGAAGAGACTGTGCAACTGTTGAATCTAGGGCTTCTTACTTTTTGGGTCTCTTTCCATAGATCATCAGCAAAAGGAGGCTAGGCTAACTCTCCATTGAAGGGTGCATCTTTCTATCGAAGCAGAATTTGATTCCGGGCATTTTCAGTTTTTGACCTACCACTGCAGCACTAATAAGGGATTTTCACAGAAGTGGAATTTTTTAGTGAGCCAAGCATAGGATTTCTCTCCTCCTCAAAATAAAAATTTATATACCAAGGTCGAAGCTTTTTTTGGGTAAAACCTCAGGAAATTCAAACCCTAATTTGACCCCCGGAGTTGAAAAACCCTAAAATACTAAAATTGGTAGTTTTGGTGCAATCGCTATATCTCGATATTGGAGAAGGATCAAAAGCAAAATTTTTACAGGACAAAAAAACGTTCGTTCTAAAAACTGTGTAAACATTTCATTCTCATATTCTCTATATTCTGGGAGATATGATTCCTCCAAATCAGGGTTCCAGCCCCTTCCAAGATTCTTCCCTAAACAGGACACCTAGGGAGAATTGATATATATAGGGATATGAATGTCCAAATGAAATTTTGCAAGATTTTCTAGATAGGGAACATACTGTACTTTTTGTGTTAAAATTTTTAGACCCAGAAAGTGAAACAGTGACACGTGGCAGTCTATAAAAGTTCGCTATGTTGAACAGTCCTAAAAGAAGTCACCTTGGGAAAACTCTCATAATTCCCTATTGGTGAAACCAATTATTCTCAAACATGCGGTGTTGGAAAGAGGTCTGATGAGGCTACCTCAGTAGGAAATTTCAGACATAGAGGAGCAGTACTTTCATAGATACTGCATAAAAAATATCAGGAATTTCTACATAAGAAATTGGAAAACTAGGGCTTCCTGTTCCAAGAGCTTCCCTCCACTGTTTTCAGAAAAGGAGTACACTGGACAGCTCGCTTTGAAGAGGCCAATCCTTATATCCAATCAGAAGTTTGAGTTTCCAAGTTTTGAAAATTAGGGTTTCTATGACAAACCCTAGATCAGCCAGGTCCGCAACCACGACGGACACCTCAAATCGATAAGATCTAATCTTTTCCTATTAACATTTGAGGTTCTCATTTCAAAATGACTAATGACACCAGATTGATGACAAGCTTGGTGAAGCTAACAACTTCCAAGCATGGAAGTATAGGATCTTCTTGGTTCTTGAAGGAAATGAATTGGACACCTACATAAGTGGAGAGGTTCCAGTTCAAGAGGGAGATAAAGCTAAAGCCTTACACAAGAAGAACATGGTCAAGGCCAAGAGGATCACCTTATACCACAAGTGTATTCCCTAAAGACACCTAAAGAGATGTTTGATTCCTTAACCAAGCTATTTGAAGGGAAGAATATAAATTGTAAGAAGTATAGAAACTCCGTGATCCTTGAAGAAATTGACTTGTATTAGTATTTTAGTAAGAAAGGTCTAGGAGCCAGAGGGAGATGAGACCAAGGCTAGAGCTAAGAGAATCATTGCAAATTCTATGAAAAATCATCTCATCCCTCATGTGTCATCCTTGAAGACACCAAAAGAAAGTGTTCAATGCTATGACGAGGCAATTGAAGAAGAATAAGATATTGTTATAACCACCTTGAATGGCCTCCCATGATCATGGGATTCATTCATTCGAGGAATGTGTGCCAGAATGAAGTGATTACCTTTAGCAGACTCTAGGAAGAGCACACACAAGAAGAATCTCAACTCATAATAAGAGAAAAGAAGATGGGAGCAACTGAAGATCTAGCTCTCACAATTCAAAGAAGATCCCTCAAGTGATGAGGAATATGAAGGACTCAATTCTTGAATAACATCTTATCCATCTTAGCATTTGGACAAGAAATGATGTTGTTGCGAATGAAGAAGATGATGAAGCTGAAGGATCAATAAGGAGTCTACCCACAAAACGAATAAAGATAAGTATTCAATTGTCATTATTTTGTTATGCTTTTGTTTATATTCAGTTGATGTGTTATGCATGGTATAATGTTTGCATTAATGACAGTATACTACTACTATGGATGTCATGGCTAAGTAACCCATGGTTCTATACAACTCTCCATTGCTACTTATCTAGAATGAAACCTCTTTGCTAACATATTGGATTAGTGCACAATCTCAATGATGTCATGGTAGAGATGGAAGGCATTTAAAAAATTTCCGTGAGATATGGATGAATGTTGTATTGGCTAAAATAGTCGCATGATTATATCTTTATGCATAAGAATTTTCCATTATGAATATGCCTTATGAAATTTTTCTAACCATACAACTGGTGCATTTGAATTATGGGAAATATCGCGTACAAACGCCTACAAGAAAAGAAGGATGAGACTTGTTCCAAAGAACAAGTGACGACAGTTCAAGATTCACTCTAATAATCCAAAATGAAGAATGATGACTAGAATGCGATGTCGAAGATCTGAAGGGAAGTCCATAGTATATTCCATATGGATCTGCAAGATCCAGCATGCATTAGTATACAAGGAAATATTTGTAGCACGAGGATTCTCACGGAAAGAAGGCATAGACTACAAAGAGACATTTGTAGCCACTGGAAGTTAAGACACATGATAGGCAGACTCGTGTGAAAATTAAATAAGGCCTTGTACGAGCTCAGAAGGCACCCATGGGATAACACATACATGAAGAGCTTGAAGATCACCTAGAGTGATGAATATCTTAAACTTTGCTACAAGGTTGAAGATGAAATCCTATAGAGGATGACAAGATCACAGATGAGTGCGAGTAGAAATTCTGAAAAGGTTCAAGATGGAGGATCTTGGTATCTAGTGACCCTAGATGGATACATAGACTATTAGTATCAGAGGAAGCTACTTGTCACTCTGATACAGAATGTTTCAATGCATAGTGTATGAAAGACAGAGGGAGTATGATGCTTCACTTCAGAGGGAATGACTGCAGAAGATCTTGAGGTTTGGCATGATACAACATGATGGAAATCTTACTTATGGCTCTAGGATTTACTAAGAGTAAAGCGGACTCCAACCTTTGCTTCAAGGTTGAAGGCGGAAGACCAGTGATTCTCCTATTATATGTCGATGAATTGTTCCTGACAAGAAAAGAGGAACTCATTAAAGTTGCAAGAAGAGGAAGTTTGCTAGGCATGGAGGTGTGGCAGAATGCGGATGGAATATCCCTGGGACATGGGAAGTATGCAGTAGAGATCCTGAAGAGGTTCGGGATGATGGACTGCAAGGCCATGACCACACCTATGGCATCGAAACTGAAGCTATTGAGTGTTGCTCCATCAGAGTCGGTTGATGCTACGATGTATCGTCAGATGATTGGGTCCTTGATGTACCTAATGAATACAAGACTAGATATTTTCTTTGCTATGAACACATTGAGGCAGTTCCTGATGGATCCGATACATGTTCACCTGATGGTGCAAAGCATGCAGTGAGATACCTAAAGGGTACATTTGATTATGGGCTCAAGTATGAAGTGAATCAGAAGATTAACCTGGAGGGTTATGTGGATTCGGATTGGGTAGGAAATGTCATTGATAGGAAGAGCACTTTGGGGTGATACTTCAGTATGAGATCAGGTGTGATCTCTTAGTTTAGTAGGAAGCAGTCATGCATGGCGCTAAGTACAGCCGAGGAAAAATATGTTGCCACTTGCTCATCTATTTGGAAGGTAGTATGTTTCTTTTGAAAACTACTATTTTATTTGATTGATCTGACTTTCATTTTTGTATGATGCAAAGAGGAGCAGTGAAGCTCCAGTATGTGATCCAGATCAAGATATCTCGAAAGGGGGAGTTCTAGCATAGCCAGTGAGAAAGGTTGTCTGAGCATAAAATTATGGCGAAGCTCATAGGTTTCTCAGACATAAACAGTCATGTAGGTTTTCCTCGGATGTAATCAGTCCTGGCGAAGCTCACAGGTTATCCTTAGATGTAATCAGCCCTGATGTGATTCTATGCTAGAAATGGTTAAAGTGAAGTTTTGAGTACTTCAGGGAGAAGCTTCGTCTTCTCCAAATCGAGGTTCCTTCCAAAGGTAAGTGATGAGTCTGTGATCTTTTCTGACATGGTGGTAGGTGGGGCCTCCCATGGTAAGATGTAAGTGCAGAGCCCTTCTTTCATGGTGGCAAGTTGAGCCTACCATGGTCAGATGTAAGTGCAGAGCATTTCTGACATGGTGTTAGGTTGGGCCTCCCATGGTCAGATGTAAGTGCAGAGCCTTTCTGACATGCTCGCAGGTTGGGCCTCCCATGGTCAGTAATAAGTTCTGAGCCTTTCTGACATGGTGGCAGGCTGGGCCTCCCATGGTTAGATGTAAGTGCAGAGCCTTTCTCAAATGGTGGCAAGCTGGGCCTCCCATGGTCAGATATAAGTGTTGAGCCTTTCTCACATGGTGGTAGGTTGGGCCTCCCATGGTCATATGTGAGTGCTGGGCCTTTCTGACATGGTGGCAGGGTGGGCCTCCCATGGCCAAATATAAGTGTTTGACGAGCCTTTCTGACATGGTGGTAGGTTGGGCCTCCCATGTTTAGATGTGAGTGTTGGGCCTATCTGACATGGCTACAGGCTGGGCCTCTTATGGTCAGATGTGAGTGTTGGGCATGCCATTTTGACATGGATGTTGGATGTGTTCCTCCCGTGGTCAGATATAAGTGTTGGGTGAGCCTTTTCGATATGGTGCCAGGTTGGGCCTCCCATGGTCGTATATAAGCGATGAAGAAGATGAATACCTACATGGAGGCTATGCCTACAACCAACATGAAAAATGGTTGTCTCTTTAGAACTTCCTATGACAAGTAGAATTGAGAGATAGCACCATTTGCTCAAAATAGCGGGAGCAGTGACGATGACGATGATCCAGTGATGATCCAACTTTGTTGATGATCCAGTGATGATCCAATGATGAAGACTTGTGATGATGAATTGTGTCAAGAGAATACCTTCCTAGTTAAGAGGGAGTGTTGATATATTTGTAACTTCAGAATGTATTCACTTGTATATCGTATATTGTACCCCAATATTCCTATTGGGAGAATCATTTGTATTTCATTGTACCCCGATGTTCCTATCAGGAAAGTCATTAATATAATAAAGTCATGTAAAGTATTTGGGGTTAACCCTCTGTTGTGAGTCGGGGCAATAGTCCCCACAATTGAGTTGAGGTTAACCCTCCTTATTGATCAGGGGGGAAAAGTCCCCACAGTTGAGGGGCACTAGGGTTATTAGACTCTCCTAGAGAATTCAGCCCTGGTAAGTAATTGTCAAGTCAGAAACTAGTATAAATAGAGAGTGGGCCTCTCTATTTGTCACACACACTCACCCAAATATAGCGCATAGATGAGAGAGGAGAAGCTCGCTCAAGTGAGAGAGAGAGAACAGCTATTGGAGATCATCTTTTGTCTTTGGGTTTTACTACTGCCATTGGTTCTCATTCTATCTTTGAGGAAGTTGCGGGGTTTTCTCCTTTATGGTTTCCCCAAGGAAAATATGTGTGTCTATTGTCTCTTGTGATTGATTGTTGTGCATGTTATTCTCTCAAATAAGATCCTAAGATCATATTGCTTAAATGATAAAAATTTAACAAAACTTTCAAGATTATTTATCATACATAAGCATAAAAATAAGACACGGCCATTTTTATAAACACTTCATGTGCCAGGTCTCCAAACTATGCCAAACAGGTCGATCGAAGAACTAGTTTTCGAATAAAAGGTAGAAGCATCAAAGAGACGTGTCTTAAACCATTTCGAGGTTAATGTACCATAAAAATACACATTATATAATGAAAAATGGAATAAATATCAGTTATGTAGCATAGGTACCAAATAATTATTTCCTCAAACAAATTGTGCACAAAATCCCAAAAACTAGTTTCCAATTCCTTTATAATATTTACTTTAATAAATAGATTGAAATCCGTGAGAAATTTCTTCCGTAGATAACTCATATGTTTCATCAAACATTTCATGTGCATACATAAATAAATAATATTATCTAGATCCAAATAATATAAATAAACATGAGATAAATCATGTATCTTATCAATGCACAACTGGGATCATCTAAACCACGTTCCACCTATCCTTTGGCAATGCCAACCCAGGCCTCACTTTGACAAGACACCCCTGAGTTGAGGCCATAGATCCATGACATATGTGCACTCAAGAATAGCTCAAGTGACAGCTTGAGAATCCAAAACTCTATTCCTTTCCACATACTTCCTCTTACACCCTACTACCAGGTGCAATGGTAATCCAGACCCCCTAGAACATTGAAATATCGACATTCACCATCGGGATTTATGTGCAGGTTTAGGACAGAAACATGTAGTGGACATGGAGGACCTACACCAGAGTTTTTTGGGCTTATCGAAAACACCATACAATATCGGAGTGGTTCAAGCACAAAGTTCATTCACATAGTAGATCATTTATGGTTTCTCAATCTCACAAGCTTACCAAGCTCTCACCGTCAATGGTATGAACAACCTTAATCAACAACCATCCAAAAGGACCATAAACAACCCCCCCAAACCAAGGATATCAAACATGGATTTATAGACTAAAGAAGGTAATTATAACTAAATGGGATAACACCAAGCCAAGGTAAGCCAACTTGAGTCAATCCAAGGGGGGTAATTCAACCACAAGAGGTTAACTCTAATCCAACCCAAGCAATTCAAATTTCAAGGAGATTGAATCCAAGCCACTCCACCCAACTCAAATTCATGTGTGAACACATCATCCATGAAGAGGAATCAAAATTAATGAGGTGAGGTGTCACACAATCCAAGGCATCTTCCCAAAATACCAAAGGGGGGTTACACAAGGATTTGCACAGGAGTTACACAAGGATTTACACAAGTATTTACAAAAGGAGTTACATAAGTATTTACACAAATTTTGAGGTTTTAAGGCTAAAAATAGCCAATGAGGGAACACTTTTGCAAATGGGAGTTACAAAACCATCAAAGGGGCTCAATCAACAAGTGGAACCCACCCAAACACCAAGGAGTCCCACTAAAACATGAATTAGGCTCAATAATACCAACATAGGTTAAAATAATCAAAAGTTGGGTCCGTTGTATAATGTTTGGGTGATCATCGACTAATAAAGCCACCAAGTCATAAATATGGACCAAGATCAACCAAAAAAGTTCTAAAGTGCAAGGAATGTCCCCATTCCCCCTCAAATTGTGGATGTAGGCCTCCCATACTCTTTTAGTGGTCCCCGATGTGCCAGTTGTTTTCATTAATTATTTATTTACAAAATAATAATAATAATGTCTACAGGTCCTTAAAGACCTGTGTTCTGACACCTTGTGCCACAATAATAATTACACATATATGGGGCTTAACACATGGGGTATTACAAAGGCCCTCTAGGAAAGAAGTCTTTGGTTATCTATTTTCGTGGGAATATAGTGGAGTAGAGTTATACAAGAAAAATATTTAAATAATTTCACTATTGTGCAATGGATCCATTGCAGTCATAAATCAGTGAAAGGCATCTCAAATTTTTGGTCTGGTCTCATTAGCAATTTTAATGTATTTCGGGATTGGATAGCTTGGGCCCCTGGAAATGGACTATCCATCCACATTGGGGAGGACCCGATTATTGATGGGCCATTAATTTACAAGTTGTCAATCCATCTATTACAATTCCTTCATGCAAATGGATACTTCTTCCTAAACCATATCGCAAAGCCTTCGTCTATAGTTAGTGAACTTCATGGTTGGATATCTGCTTCACAGTTGGGTTTAAGTGATAATATAGGAAAAGAATAGACATAGTATATTTCGGTACTTCAAAAAGGCTACATTCACCTTGAGGAGTGCACAGATGCCCTCAAATTGACCTACAACAAGCGATCGAGTGAATTAACAGCTAAACTTGCATATCAGTAGTTGTCCGATGAACTAGTAGTTTATGGGAAATGGTGACACAAATCGATTTGGAAATGGAATGCGCCCTTCAAAATCTAGCACTAGAAAACTGCTTACTTTCCTGGGATACCCTCATCAAAAGAGGTATGTGTTGTCCTAACATTTGTATCCTTTGTGGCTCAGAGGAAGAAACAATTTTCCATTTGTTTATCTCATTCCAATTCTACATATATGTTTGCCTGCATGTACCTAGTTCTATCAATTGTTCAGGAAGATGGGAAGGTAACACTCATTTTGAATGGTTTCTCTCCTAGAAGGAGCGTGAACCAGATTGGCAATCTCTTCCTTGTTTCATCTCATGGGAATTATGGAAAGGTAGGAACAAAAGAGTTTTTGAAAACTACATTATTGATGCAATATCAATAAGTTGCAAGGGCATGGAAGCTTTCAAAGAATACACATCTATAAAGGAAATTGTGCCTTTAGTTTCAGTAAGAATAATCCAAAGGTTCATATTGCATCAGATAAAATTATTGGCTTCTTCAACAGTTTCTCACAACATGAAACCTCCTCTTGTGGTGTTGGAGTTGTCCTCTTGTTGGATCATTATAACATGTACAAACTCTAGATGTGTTATGGTTCAAGAACGAATACTAAGGGTGAACTATTATCATTATGGCTTCTCCAACACTTCTCTAAGCTCCTAGGCATTTATGGTATTAGGATATATGGTGACTTGAAAGTTATTATAGATTGGGCCTCATATGTTCACGATATCAACATCCTCCATCTTTCAGCTTGGATCAATAATACTAGATCGCTAATTTGTCATTTCAAGGATATAGCTTTTACACATGTTTACAGGAAGTGAAATTAATTGGTTGACACCCTTTCTAAGAGGGCACTTCTGGTGGAGGAGGGCTTTTATTTCTTTGAGCTTTGGGAGAATGATTCCCTCACCTCTGAGGGGAAAATTCAGATTTTTCTGTCTTAGTTTTTTGAGGTTATGGGTAGGGTTTTCTATTAGTTGTAGGGGTTACTTTTGTGTTGGTTGAGCCATGGTCAATGTAATGGCTCAACTGCATCTTCCAGCTTCCTTCTCTGGTCTATTTTTCCCTTGTATGTTTCGGACTATTGATCTGTATTTTTTACTGTCGATTTGTCTATCAATCTGCTTTTTTGACTAGAACATGACTATGTAATTCTCTCTTGTTTCATATACTATTAATATATGGTATAGATTTTTTTTCTGTGAAAACAAAATATGATACAACATCAAGAGCACATATAAACATGGACAACCTTCTTTCTTTTTTTCATTTTAGTATACTTTCTTCTCGTGAAACTCTCACGTAAAGCTTATGAAGTAGAGTAATGTTTTAGATTTGAGTTTTAACATTGTTTTAAATATATCAGGAAATTTGCAAGTAAAACAATATATTTGAGAAATTTAGAGGAATTTTCTTTAAATGTTATAGATCATAAAAACATAATATTTAAAATAATCAATGGAAATATTTTTAAATTTCATTAAAAAGACATATAAAAAACTTAAAAGGACATGTTAATTTTTCTTCATAGATAGAAAATATGGTATTTTGAAAATGATTAATGTAATAAAAAAATGATGAATTAAAAAATATAATTGTGAAATTACAAAATAAATGTATTTAAAAAATGGTTTTAAAATTTATAAAATTATAATCATGATGAAAAACTTAATCCATATTATAAATATGGAGAGCTCAAAATTCATAGGGATGACTTAAAATTTATCATTACATTCATGTTGAATAAGAGCCAAATAAGTCTTCTTATGCCATAATACTTCATTTAAGATAGCATTGTAACAAGTAATTTCTAGGTTTTCTAGCTTTAATTTTCTTTCTCTTTTGTCATGCCATGAATGTTTCTCCAATAATTGCTTGAATATTTTGAAGCTAGCCACCTTTTGTTAATTCAAAATCATTATAATGAGTATTGAAACTAAAGTTGGGATCAATATTCAATGTGATCACAATGCATTAGATCAAAATTTATTGTTATAAAATTCGTAGTGATATAATTCATTGTAATTACAACTTGTTAAATCAAAAAGTATTGTGATCAAACTCATTAGACTTTATTTTTTGTGATCGACTAGACCTAATTTGATGTGATCACAATTCATTAATAAAAATTCGTTGAGATCTAACTCATTAGAACTGTTTTCTTAGAGCATGGCTAAACCTTGATGACTATGGGTTCCCTTATTCATGTTTAATGGCTTTAGATTCATTCTTAAGTTTTTGTGTAGAAAATAAACTAAGAAAATGGTAATGATTGTCACTATCTAATCTGACCAACTCTATTGGAACTTTCAGGAAAAATGACACATTTAAATGGTTTGCAGCAATTCTCTTTTTGTCTCTATCTCTCTATATAGAAGGAACTTTACAACACTGCTATTTGTTTTACACACCAAAAACATGTATATTACCAAAACGGTGTATTGTAATAATAATATTTTGTCCTAGTCCTTGCTTTGAATGTTTGTAATACTTTTTTTTCTAAATTCTAATTACTTATGTATGCTAAACTAGCATTTTCTATAGTAGAGACAATTAATATGTTCAAAATTGTTTTTAAGAAGAAAAAAACGTAATTACATATATATATATTTTTTAAATCTTTTTAATTTTGACATATATATAAACAAAACCATTCAATTTTTAAATATTAATAATCACTCTCTTAAATATAAAGAAATAAAATTCCTAGTAAAATAAATTATATCTCTAATTTATTGGTAGAGATTTCATAGTCACATTATATTTATACAAAGTCAATAATTTATTTATTAATATAATTCAATATTTTAAATATACAATCATATTTTTCATAATATACCTATACTACAAATAAAGAAATTCTTCCTAATAAACTTATCCTATAAACAAAGAAATCTTCATAACATATTTTTTTTCACATTGAAAACTGCACGGAAAACCCATCAATACTTCCCCACATTTGTGGATGGTAAAGGTGGTGAATTGTTGGTCATCCTAGCAGAAGGCCTAACCCCAAAGGACTCAAGGCTTGAACCTATGACCTCCCCTGAACCGAGAAAGTGTGAAGAGAAAGAACTATCCATCTGTTGATATGGATCAGCCTCACCAAACTACACGAGATGCCATGACCAAAGAGTCTCTCTCGATTGTCTATTCTCCTATGTCAATAGAAGATTTGCCTGCTGTCATCACAGCCCATCCCGCTGAGATCTACTCTTTAACTTGCTCGACATTGGATACTCTTCACGAGTGTGATACTGATTTATCTCAAGCAGCTACAAGATTTCGTTGTGACATCTGTAGCAAGGATTTCTCCCTTGCTACAGGGCAGGAATGGCTACCTTCCGTCTATAGGACAGAAGGGTAGGGTTCCTGATGGTAAATGCAAATAAAAACAAACAGAACAAAAAATGAAAGGAAATGAAGCCCCTCTGCACACAAGGTTAGGGTTTAAACTCCAAGGCCCTACATACAACTGTTAGAACATAAACCAAAATACCTGCAAAAACATGTTAAGCAATGAACCTGCAAACAAAGTTAAGTTAGAAAAAACTAAGCAAACTACCAAAGCAAAGACATAAAACAAGACAGGTATTCCTTCTGGTTGGAATGGGCCACCATGCCCTAGCTGGGAGAGCACCTCTCTTGGAAGGGGGAGCTATGGCTCAATGGAAGGATGGAGGAGAGGGAGAGTGAATGGCTTGAGAGGGAAATGGTCTCAAGGCACTCACTCCAGAAGCATAACAATAAGGAAGAGATGAATGTTTTGAGAGTGACCCCACCCCTCTATTTATAGATTTTTTAGGGTTCTAAGCTCTTGGTCAGGCCTTTAGCCCCTTTTTTGGGCTTTTAGCCCCTTTCCCTCAAACTTTAGCTCCTTTTAGGGTTTTAGGCTCCTTTGAGGGGTTTTGGCCCCTTTTGGAGGCTTTAGCCCCTAGTAGAGTTATTTAGGCTCTTTTTAGGTGTTTTTAAGCCCTTTTCATGTTTTTTAAGCCTTCTTGAGGGTGTGGGGGTCAAATGGGGTCAAATGACAGTCGTACATGGGCATCCTTGGGTGGTGTAGGCCATGTAGAGTTGAGTGAGGGATTTTTTGGGTTAACAACATCAACTGAGACACTCGTAATCACTAGTCGGGTAAGAATCTTCTCGCCACACCTCAGTTTTTTACTGCAACGAATTTTCCTCTAGTTGTCTCATGTCTTGCTCTAAGTGACCCCCCTGGGGTGTACTTGGATTCTTATCCCACCTCCTCGAATCCCCTCTCATAGGTGGTCAGTAATCCCACGAGTACCCTCCCCCTCACCCCTACACAGACTTGTAGCCCAGATAAACCTTTGATATCCATGTGTACTTCAGAACCCCCACAGGAGTCTACACATACTTACCCTAACCCTACTGAGCTGAATAGTCCCATTCTTGTCAACCTCTATCTGGGAATTCAACATACTCTTGGTTCCTCTTCTAGTGACCCTCCCCCTAGGCTAGAGAATAGTGATGATTTGAAGTCTCCCCTTTGTAGCACTAATGTGACTTTTACTCCTCCCTCCCACTTTAATAGATACTACAACCTTAGGTCTCTATGGGATGCACCCTTAGGGATTTATACCAAATCTGCTTTCTCCAAAGAGTTATCATCCCCCAGACTCCAAGGAAAAACATCCACTCTTGCTTCTGCCTGGGTCATCTCAGTTCGATAAATTCATTCTGGTATCTAGAAATCCATTCCTACGTTCTTTCGAGCTAGGGCTAATAGGAGTAAATCATTATGAGGGATTTATCATATAGCTATAGAGGGTTGGGTCAACCATCCAAGAGACTTGGACTCAAATGTATGATTGCTCGAGAAAATCCTGATATCCTCATGATTCGGGAAACTATTCATAGTGGTGTCTCCCTTATCAATGATTTAAAATCTCTCCTTCCAAAATGGGATTTTATTAATCTTGAAGCCTCTAGTCAGTCTGAGGGACTTGTGATTGGGTGGAGCTCAAATTCGTATCTCATGCTCAATTCATGGGGTATGTATTCAACCTTGGGAATCTCTCTTTTCTCTAGAGAGATCAACCTCGGTGTCCATTTCATCAACATTTATGGCCCTTATAGCAACCGCTTTGATTTCTGGGAATGGTTTTTCAATGTCGGTATTCTCACTCAAGATAGAACTATTATTGGAGGGGACCTCAATTTCATATTGGGTAACTACGAAATATGGGGAGAGAATGCTCATTAGGATCCTCTCATAGCATATTTCCTTTGTAGGTTTGAGGAGAAAGATATGTTTGATTCCTGCTAAAATATCCCTCGACTGGAGGAACATTCGAATTGGACAAGCTTCTATTGCAAAGAGGTTAGACCGCTTCCTTGTGACTGAGGACTTCATCTAGAATGCTTCTAGTATCAAACAATGGACTCTTGCAAAAAGTGCATATTATCATTTTCCCATTATTCTAGAAATCACTGTTGTTGACCATAAGACTCTGAGCCATTTCAAACTTTTTGTTGTGTGGCTCGAGGACCCGGATTTCTATCTATCGGTAAGGAATTCATGGTGCCCTTGCAATCCATCCTTACGGGAATCTGCTACTATACAATTTCTCATTAACCTGAAATCTCTCAAAGTGGCTACCATCTGATGGACTTCTGAGAAAAGGCAGGCTCGGTATGAGGAGATAGTGTCAATCGAAAGAGAAATACATTTATTCCATGCCTCTAACCCTAGGGGTTTTAGCTCTCTCATTTAGAAACAAGAATATCTGGTATTGGATGACAAACATAAGAAAATTCTTGAGAGAAATGTTGAGATTTGGTGGTTCAATAGTCGTGCCATATGGATCCAGAAAGGAGATGCCAATACTAAATTTTTTCATCATCATGTAAACCATCGTAACAGTATGAACTCTATCTGTAAACTCAGGAACATCGATGGTGAGGTTGTATCTGGTCTTGAAGACCTGTCCAAGGTGGGTATTCAACGCTTCAGCAACCTCTTTAAAGAGAATGGAATGGCTTTCATTGAACAAATGATGAGGGTCATTTCTCATTATCCCTCCTATGTTAATCAAGACCAAAAGCATGCCCTCATGGAGTTGATTACTTTGGATGAATCTGGATCGTTAAATCTCTTCAAAGAGATAAAAGTCCAGGTCCTGACAGATGGCCATCTAAATTCTTCACCAAGTTTATGGATCTTTTTTACACTGACCTCCTTATGGTTGTTGAAGGCTTGAGACTCATAGGTAAAATCCTTGCAGCTTTCAATTCAACCTTTATAACCTTGATTCCTAAATGTGCATACTCTGAGAGCTTGGACAACTACAAACCTATTTCTCTATGTAATTGTGTCTACAAAAATATTTCCAAGATCATTGTTGTTAAAATCATAGGGTGTTCTATCTCTTTCTATCCCCCAAAAGCAATTTGTTTTTCTTGCTCAACGACAAATTCATGATGTTGTTGGGATAGCACAAGCGGTACTTCATACTGTTAAGATCAAAATCCTTCATGTTATTATTATTAAAGATGACTTATCTGAGGCATATGACTACGTTAACTGGCTATATTTGCATCTTTGACCTTTATAACCTTGATTCATAAATGTGCATACTCTGAGAGCTTGGACAACTACAAACCTATTTTTCTATCTAATTGTGTCTACAAAAATATTTCCAGGATCATTGTTGTTAGAATCAAGGGTGTTCTATCTCTTTCTATCCCCCAAGAGAAATTTGCTTTTCTTGTTCAATGACAAATTCATG
This sequence comes from Pseudotsuga menziesii, assembly GCA_001517045.1. Lineage (NCBI taxonomy): Eukaryota > Viridiplantae > Streptophyta > Pinopsida > Pinales > Pinaceae > Pseudotsuga > Pseudotsuga menziesii. The sequence goes on along the minus strand of LPNX010810694.1, from coordinate 21,911 downwards.
ATGTTGTTGGGATAGCACAAGAGGTACTTCATACTATTAAGATCAAAATCCTTCATGCTATGATTATTAAAGATGACTTATATCTGAGGCATATGATTACGTTAACTACCTATATTTGCATCCTGTAATTCTGCAAATAGGCTTTGATCTTCATATAGTCAATTGGATCATGCCATGTGTGAGCTTTGTTTCTTTCATTGTTATCATCCATGGAACGACCTCTTCCCTTTTCAGACCTAGGAGGGAGGGGTCTCCAACAAGGATGCTCGTTGGCCCCTCTACTATTTATCTTGGTTGTGGAGGGTTAGTTAGATTGACCTCCAATGCCATAATGAATGGATCCTGTAAGGAAATTCACATTAATGATCCATATTTATAGACGCCATCTTTTTTTGTTGATAACCATCTAGTTTTCTCAAATGGAAGCAAAAGAGAACTCCAACTTATAAAATCCTTTTGGACCTCTTTTCAACAGCTACGAGAATGATTATCAACATTAACAAATATACCATTTCAATTTTAAACCTACCTACAGAGGATAGAGATTGGATATGTTACCTTTTTCCCTTTACCTTGGTGGATATAGAAGATGGCCTTAACTACCTAGGTTTCACCTTGAAATCCAACGCATATCGAAAAAGGATTGGTCATGGCTCCTTGCAAAAATTGAAAAAATACTTCAGCATTGGTGCAATCGTTGGCTAAGTAGGGTGGTAGATATATTCTAGTCAATTATGTGTTAGAGGCCGTCTCGATTTACTGGGTCTCCCTATCCTACGCCCCCATTGGTATTCTGGATCAAATTAGGAAGTTATGTTACAAATTTATTTGGCAGGGATCATTGGATGGCTCCTCATTCCACTAGGTCGCTTGGTCCTCGATAGCATGGCCAAAATCCATGGGTGATTGGGGACTAAGAGATCTTAACTATTTTTCCAAAGCATGAGCTGTTAAGGGTGTCTAGCATATTCTTAAAGGTAACGAGCTATGGGTGTCAGTGATAACCATCAAATATATCAATTCCCTTTCATTGGTTGTCTGGTTTCATATCAAAGATAAACAACATAAAAATATATCCATTTCATGGAAAGTTATCATTTTAGATTTTGACCTTATCAGCGATTGGTTGGAGTGGCGAGCTGGAGATGGAACGAGTATCGGGATTGTACAAGATCCCTGGATATGTGGATATGGAAATCATTTGCTACCACTACCTCTAGTGGAGGATCTCAAGGAGTGGGGATATATTTATCTTGCACAAGTTCAAGATTATGGGAACAACACCCCTTTCACATAAGAGTGGTTAACAGTGGAGAAACTGGACATTCATGACCATGATTTCTATCTCACTTGGGGTGAATATGTGCAGGCTCTGAAAGCATCATTCATTCATCTCACGGGCCGACCTGATGAGATTATATGGTAAAAAAAATTTAAACGTGGTGTTTATGCCCCAAAACATGGATATGGTTTTGAGATCTCTTGATGATCCTCTTGTACTCCTCTTGTGGCGTACAACTATCTGGAAGCTTAATTGTCCTTTGAAGTGCAAGTTATTCATGTAGGTTGGTTTTTCTATGTGCATTCTTGTTTGGGATTTCCTTCTGCATAAAATATGGGAAGGACCTGGAAGATGCCCACTATGTTGTGTCTCCTTTGAAAGTATTGACCAACTTCTTCTGAGATGGAGTTTCTCTGCCCAAATCTGGGATCAACTTCGATACATGTATTGTATCTCGTTGACATGGGAATTAGGTTCAGATGTAGTTGATGCCTTCTATGCTTAGAGCCACAATCCAATTCACAGCTCCATCAAAGCCCTCTTGACTCTCATCCTTTATCAGATTTGGTCAGCAAGGAATCATTCTATTTTTTAGGATAAGCTGATATCTCTTATTATTTATGCCTCCAAAGGTTATGTGACTTTAAAGCTCTTTCCTCAGTTATCCATGGATATTTCTATTTGCAGGGTTAAGAATCCATGTATCGATCTCTCTATCCCATGGATTTTATTTGACGGTGTTGCACAACAACATCCTTCTCGTGGAGGGGTTGGGGGATCTCTCCATCTCTCATAGTCTCATTACTTCACATGTGTTGTTGGCCTAGGTAATGTTTCTAACAACGTAGCAGAGTTTCAAGCCCTTCGTCTTGGTATCTCTATGGTTGTCACCAAATTGATCATATTCAGATTTTGGGGGATTTCAAGCTAGTTATTGAATGCCTCAAGAAACATTCCAATCCCATTAATCTGCAACTTGCTCCTATTTTTTAAGTCATTGACAAGATGTTGGATACCTTCCATCATGTCTCCTTTTAGTATATTTATAGGGAGAAAAACCATGAGGCCGATCTTTTATCAAAAAGAGGCCTTACACTCTACGAAGGTATATGGAATAGAAGGTAAAGCAAGGAGATGGTGATGGTGGAGTTGGCTCCAACAGTCTTTCGATGCCCCATATCTTGGTTTTTTTTCTTTTTGTTTATGACTCTTATGCTTTGTGCTTACTCGAAAACTTTATAGATAGTTTTCTATGTTGTTCTCACAGTATTTTGCAAACATATGGAATATTTGCAGGAACTATTTTATTCATAGTTTATTATGACATGTGATGCATCTATGTAACAAGCTGACATGGCCATTTTAAAAGTTCCAACTATTGTATTTATGCAAACTAGTTTTTTAATCTTCATAAAAATAACTGAGCTTTTCTCTTGGGAAGAAAAAAATTATAAATTTTAATAAAAATAATAATTTAAGATATTCAATTATGTAAATATAATTAATTATTTATTAAGTCATATATAAAATAAAAACAAGAGCCACAAAGTGGTAATGCCCCTGACATTGCATAATTACAGAAATATATTAAAATTTAAAATTTATTTAAATTATATTAAAATTGGAATAATTTTTTTTTTTTTGGTTTATGCCAATTAAAATAGAGAAACATGGTCTGAAAAAATATTTATGCATTGTTAAGAAAATAATTTTCTTTATTCTAGAAAATCTTCATAAACATATTAAAACTATATGTTTTTGTTTGAAATAACTTACCTGTGTAAAATTCTAAACCAAAGATTCCTAATTCCAAATAACCCTTAGGATAATCCTTTCAAAATGTTTTTCTGAGATATATTGATTCCTCTTGAGAGTACTCGTGATATTCAAAACCATTACTCACAGGAAATGTGGTACACTTCGTTTGGCAGCACAAATCAATAAACATAATTGGAAGACATGTGACTAATCTCAACTGGCATGATTTAACAACTCCAAATACCCCGTTCTCTCTCCCACTGTAGTCAATATATGCCTAACTTGAACCTTTAGATCAGGAATTTAAAAAAATATATTTGAATACAAGTAACAATTTTATTTAATAAACAAGAGATGTGGTTCTAGAGTCACATTCCTTATGTCCTGCAAAGGAAATTGACAATCAATATATTCAATACACAAATTTTCAAGTCCAAGACATAAAAAATTTAAATACGCATATAAAAATGTTGTTACCTGAAATGTGTGGACACTGTTAATACCAACATCATGTCAAACAATATAAAACAAAAAACAGAGGAAAGAGTCATGTCTTTTTAAAACCTCCCCTTTCCCCATCGATCCCTTCGGGTCTCCCCATGACAAGAAAATTGAATAGGCCTACCCTTTTAATAATGCGAAAATGCCTTGCCTTGCAAACATAATATTGTATACATAATATATCAATACAATATCCCATGCTTTTATAATATTGTATACATAATATATCGATACAATATCCCATGCTTTTCGATAGACTTTTTTTAGATTAGTTATATATGTAATATTAGGATTTCCCTTCCTTATTTACTTTACTATTTGTATTCTTGATACACCGATGATACACCCGACCTTTGACATTTACTAATTGTTATTACTAGCTTGAGGTATCAGACATACCCGTATATTAGTAGTCCTACCCAGCCATGTTTGAAGAGGACAGGCATACCCTTTCAGTTAGAACCCCTATCAACAGCCAACCCTTTCTTTTTACCAGCTTACTTCGCAATTCACTTCGTTAAGAAGGCGTTGGCGCTTTTTACTTTGTTACTGCCTTTTCGTTAAGTCTGTTGCATTCTTTCCTTGCCCAACTTGCATTATTTACAATCACCTTACGAACGATCAGATGCTAGTAGATAAATTGCTGGAGCAAAAACGAAAAAGGTTAAAAGTAAGAAAATTGAACTTATGAAAAATCCAATACGAATATGGATCCCAATTTTCCTTCCATAGTTTTCGGCATGGAAACTCTATACTTATGGATCACAATTTTCCTTCTATAGTTTTCGGCATGGAAACTCTAAACTTAAATCTGGGGAAACTGTTGACGCCCACAATCCTTAAATATGGAATGCTTTTGTAGCACACATATAAATACATTTCTGTTGACTTATAAAAAAACCTAAAAAGTAGTTTAGGGGAGGAAGTTCAGGGATGAACCTGCAGAACTACGATCATGGGATTGTTGTGAGAATCATTGCATATGATTTTGCCATCTTCAATTGTTCACCCATTGCATCTTCCACATAGACTTGGGGACCCTAGTGGATCTTTCTTGACCCCTTTTACAAGCTCTGGCGTTCCACCATCATTACAAAGCTCCGCTCAGTAGGCTCAAATCCACTCTCAGCCACCTCTCAGCAAACATCAACAGTTTGCTAACGAACATTCGGGATTTAACTCCAACAATTCAAGTTCCAAAGGTTCATGCACCAGGACACAGGAGGAAAAAAACCACCGTAGAGCGTTTTGTAAGACCGATCGTTAAAATTCACGTTCAAAGGCTCTACATTTCTAGTCACAAAACTGGATGCAGAAACCAGGTTTCTTTGAATTCTTCTCTGCTAGTAATGACTCGGCTTTTGCATTGTTGAATGAACAGCGTTGTTAGGGTTGGGAAGCTACAGACGATAATGAATGGTTATCTGGTGCACGCCTCCCTCCAGACCAGTCGACGGGATAGAAATATATGCAAAAGAGTATTCTGTAGCGGCAATATTAATAATAGCTCTGGCATTCGTATTGGCTTATGCCACTACACCTCATAGTATGGATATTATACCAAGCGTACTAGAGGTTAAAGGCCAAATCAATTGAATCAAGATACTCCTTTAATGCAGCAACCTGTCAATGTTCCCAAGGCAAACAGAGTAGGTTCAGTCTCAATGGCTTGCATTGATTGTTTATGACCTGGTGCGCATGTTGCTTGACACTTGGTTCTTCACAACTGGTACTCACTGCCTTACATCACCTCTGTCGCCGCCGATGCTGACGCTGGAGGACTGGAGACGTCATGTGCCCCCTCGCGGACATAAAAATATATATTCAATAACTCTATTTTAGAAAGGCCACGTGGAATTCGTGTCATGGTGCAAGGCACCCAAATTTGATTTGATGTCTATTTTAAAATCCCACACGCAATCTTGGTGATTGTACAAGGTATTCTTATTATGCAGGGTTATCTTTATGTTGTCGATGGAGCTTTTTTTTTTCAGTCGAAAAAATCATTCTTTGGTATTCAATGAATCAAAGGAACCTTTTACATCTTCAAAATATACAGTTTTGCCACCAAGACAGTACAGCGAATCAGTAAATAAAACCTATTCAAACATACAAAAAACACAATAGATGCAAATAGATACCCACAGAAAATACAGAGTACATCAAAGCACTTGGGGATCACTACAATATGATCCCTCTCATAGAAAGGCTGTTTGATACAGTCATCTATGTCTTTAGAGAAAATAACAGGAGCCCAAAAATCTGATCCAAAGAAGGAAAGAACCTCGTATCTTGTAGTAGCTTATATTCGATGGAGTTTATATTCGATGGAGCTTATATTCTCATTAATACACAATTCATGGAGATTAATAAAAACAAATGGACGATCTGTACGAACCCTTTAATTCTTGCTTACATCACCTACGTCGCCTACCCCTGAGGACTGTATTCCAATGCAGACATCATTCACTAAACAACCAATCAAATATTTTGAAAATTTAAAAAAAAAATTTATTTTTAAATTTTTGTAAAGGTAAACATTAATTTCTTTTTTAAATTAAAATTTGGTACTGGCAAACTAATAAGGGTGAGCTATATATAAATGTCCCCATTGGAGACATAATAAAAATTCGTCATATTTATGCCCCTAAACAATCGTATTTAAATATCTACTATTAATCTCTTCAACTAACTTGTATTTAAGAAATTAAACATCAACTCTGCTACGTAATCATTATACCATATCAATGAATCACATATGTCCTCCACATCAATAAACCTAGTCCAATGCTACTATATTTATGTGTACTGTATGCAATGAGCATGGAAGCCAATAAGATAATAGCCACGGATTTTCCATAAATGTTCTCCATATTTTAATATACTACTTTGGCTAATCACAAACGAAACTTAATAATATAATTCACGTGTATATATAATTTTTGGAATAATATAATTCACGTGTACGTATAATATTTATAATATAATTAAATATGAAATAATTATTGTTATAATAAAATAATTATATCTCGTATATAATTTATTTATTAAATAAAATTACCCTTAAATTATATGTATATATATAATTTTATTCTACCTTATATATATTATATGCAGGATGTTATTAACCCTAATTTTGTGTATCAAAATTATTTCTTTATTTTAAGTTGTTTAAAAAAGAAGATTCACATTGCTAAAACAAGAACAAACTATGATGAGTTGCAAAGTGAAATAGGGTGTTAGACCTTTCCTAAACGTGTAGTCTAAAAATTCAATGATTTCAGTTGGAATAGGTGTTTTCTTTTCGACACAAATTTGAATAAATCTAGTCTGAATTTCAAAAATCCAAGTTACAACTGTCTTCTAGAATTTTGGGTGCCGTAGGGGTTTCTGAGGTTCTTGAATCTATTTCTACCATCAAAAGTGTCATTAAAACACAGTTAATTTCAGATTTTGCAAAATAAAAACGTCGAATTCCAGCCAAAAATGATCGTCTAACCCAAATCATCGAATTTTTAGGCGACTCCCTTTCCTAAAACTCTATGGGTTGAAAGGATTTGTCATATGTGCGAAATTGTGAGTGTTAAGAATGGAAATTGTTGCCTCTTAGATTGCCATTCGTACACCCACATATGATCTTAGTTTCAATTTTTTGTTGCAATACGAACCTGCCCAACCTCCTATCTCAACAACATTATAGTAATTTAGGAACTCTCCAAGCTTTTTAAACACGAAAAATAAAACTTTAAAGCAAACCATGTAATTCCTTAATTTTCATGTTTAAGATCCCATAAACCAAGATTGATTTAAGTGGATATAAATTATCCTCATCATTATATATAATTAATAAAATAAATCTTATTATCAAATTCATGGTATCTAAATTAATTATATTTACACAAAAATAATTATTATGTGATATTAATTATATTCCTGAGTAACATATATTCAAATATAATTTGAACTTGACATTCTATTATATTCACTAGTAGCCTATATTCATGTGTTTTCAATTACTCTTGAATTGAGTATTAAATGGAGTATTACTCATACATTGAGTATGAGAGTCTTTCCACTGGGTTACTTGATTCAATGCAAAATAGTATGCATTTTGTAATAATATACTTCATAGGTTGGGGCAAACAATATGTACTCTTCAATAGTATAGTTTATAGATTGGGATATACATAGTTGGATCTTTCGATTGGGTCTAATTCAAGTAGTTGTGAGATAAAGTGTTATCTTCTTTACTTAGGTTTTATTCTTGTAATTGATATGTTGAGTTGATATTTAATATATTGTTGTATTATCCTCAAAATGAGAGGAAGTTCCCAAGGGGTTTACCTCGTAAAAACACCATTAAATTTCAAAGGTTTCAAACTCAATGGTGTATATCGCAATCAATACAACATTTATTACTTTGCTACAAAGTGCATAATGTTTACCCTAAATTCAATACACAAGTAATAGTCAAATTTACATAAAAACATTTATTGTCATATAAATTAGCAAAGTAATTTAAAAGCTCTTTGATTTCGACCATTTTGACCATTTTCTAACCAATTTTAATCAAACCGATTGGAATTCTTAATATATGTTGTTAAAATTACATAATTTAGATGCCCTAGAGTATGGTTGAAATTTGGCATGTTACCTTGCAGGTCAAGAAATTTTTATATGACATTTTAACTTTAACATTGCCTTTCATTTTAGGTATAAATCTTAATTTCATCGGTTATAATAATAATTTATTTTTTTAATAACATTTATAATAACTATATGTAACATTGAATTCTCATCTTATCTCATATCATACAAAAATATAAAGAAAATAGATAATAAACATAATGATTAAACCAAACACGTGCATAATGATGTTTATCTTGGAAACCTTTAAATATGCTTCTTCACAAGCAATACAATAGGCTATCAAATACCATGGGTCCAAAAAACCATGACCAAGTCAAGTTTACCGAAACAACGTCAAAAATTAAAATTTTCATATTCATATACATATACCTATGCCTGGGATATAGTTATTAACGACGTGTAAAAATAAAAATGCATAAATACACTTTATAATGAGGAACATGAAATAGCAGTATTTTGACGTGCAAAATGGCAAATGATGACTATTTGCCCATCAAACCTAAATATTACCTCGAAAAATTTGAGAGCAATGAATTCATTTCTAAAATCAAACATGAAATTTAAACAATATAAAAAAATGATTTGATCAAAAAATTTATCTTCAAATTTCTTTAAAACTTGTTTAAAATATAAAAAAAAAAACTTAAAACATTTAAACAACTTCTCAATTATCCACAACAGAAATTGAGCCCAAAATCTAACACCTTGCATGTCTGAAAATCGACACTTCTGTGTCGCATCTTCGACACATGCACTTTTTTTGGCCGTCGGTGGCATGACGTCGGATATTCGACATGTAATCAATGTCGGTCAAAGATCCGACGCAACCATAGTGTTGAATATTCGACAGCTATCAGTTTCAAATTGCTCTTAGAAACTTGCAAAACCCGTCGAATATCCGACGCCAACCGACACTTGAAGGGTCGATCTTCCAATGGGCTAAAGTGTCAGAGTCATGGCCAAAATGTCGAATATCCGACACTTGAAGGGTCGTTCTTACGACGAGCTGAAGTGTCAGATTCATGGCCAAACCGTCGAATATCCGACATGTACCAACACTTGAAGGGTCGACCTTCCAACGGGCTGAAGTGTCGGAGGCATGGCAAAGTCTTCGATGGTTTTTTGGAAAGTGTCGAATATTCGACGAGTAAGGTGTCAGGGCTTAAACAAAAGCGTCAATTGATCGTCGGCTGAAGGTGTCGGAACTTCAACATAAGCATTAGAACACCGTCGAAAAAGCGACGCCTGGTGGTAGAATTAACAAAAAAAAATTGACATGTTTCCATTCAGGAAGCGGTGTAGTGTAGTTCACTTAAACATGTAGTAGCAATGGTAACATTTGAATGTCTTGAACGCGTGAATATTTTGTGGTTGGTCATAATGAGGAATGTATAAGTTGATGACTTTCATATTACTTACAGTTTTGCATCAAAATTGAAACCACCAGGTGCAAGCCCACCCTGAATAAAAGGTAAAGAAGTTGTGTAAGTAGGATTTTACCATTTTTATGACATTCATAAACATGAAAGCAATCAGAGACTTCTCTGGATAAAAAGCAAGTAAAGGCTTACATTCTAACAATCAACATGATCAAAGTTGCTTCACTAATATCTGTGAGAAATTGATCAGTATACCAACCTAGACATGTTGAATGCAAAATATAAAATATTAGCTCAAAAAGGGATGCGATCCATTCTTCAAAAGTGGAAACTTATGAATTCAATAAAAAAAAACAGGACTATAAGCCCCATTACCTATCTAGGCATCTCCAGTGTTTGCGTCAATATTACCAAGCAGGCCGTAAATTCGGGCCATTTCCAGCTCGTGATGACAACTGAAAAAAGTCATCATATATTAATTCCCAAAGATATCATCCATTTTACTACTGGACTGTAAACATTCAGAAATAAACATATAATTTGGTCCTTATGAGAAATCACAAGGAAATAAAACTTTCAAGGGGCAGATAACTAACAGAGTTTACGCTGAATTTACCAGAATCCAATGACACTAGAATTAGCGGTTTGATAGAACGTTAGTGGGAATTTTGCTTACCTGTGCCCAAAGAGGGTTGCATGGTTGCACTCAATGTTCAGTTTAAAATAATCTGGATTGTAGTCCAGCCATATCAAATGCATAAATTGATTAGCAATTTAGCAACTAAAAACAGTACATGTTAGAACTAAAAAAACAATTTCAAGAATCATTCCCAAACATGGTTTACAGGAGACTGCAAAAATATAGGGAAAATCATGAATCTATGAGACAAGGAATATGCCCAAACACAATCCCTTAATATGCACATGATGGTGAAAAGGCAAAAGTCCAAATAAATGCCACCAGAAAACGTCCAAGGCCAAAGTCCTTGCCACGTCCTTGCAGGACAAGGAATGGCTTCATTTTGTAAAAACAAAGTGACAAGAACTATGTACATGCAACATTGTGTAGTATTAAAGTGTGGTTTTAAATAGGCATCAGCAAATTCCAACCATATCAAATGCAGTGGAGGTGGAAACTTGATATTACAAAAGAAAAGCATGGCAGTCCCTTCTAAATTACATGAATTCATTAATAAAAAAATTCAAATGTCCAGCTGTAACCAAAGGATAATAGACACAATGTTAAGATGTTAAAAATATGTTGTAATCAGGGATGAATTACTTCAAAGTTCAAAAAATGCTATGTGCAGATGTTGGATCAAAATTCAAAAAAATGATGTGCACTTAGGAGGCTAGAATACTTTACATAAGTATATGCAACATTCTAACAAAATAAAAGCATTCAGGAATTGAAGAAATATACACCTGCAAGTCCATATCTTTGCAGGAAACCCGTTGTTGTTGTAGCATCCCAATCATACCTAGCAAAAAGGATAACCAAATCTTAAATTACTGTTAAACCTGTCAACTTCTAATAGTACAACAGATGGAGATGAAGACAGAAAACAATGAATTTATATAAAAACTTAAAGAAGGATTGATATTTAATGGTGTTTTGTAGGCTCTTGTGGTTTGGGTTCAATTAGAAGAGTTCCTGTGACCAAAACAAGAAGGCTTAGCCATGCTAAAGTGAAAATTTGGCATCCCTTCAATTAAGCTTTAGAGTTTGACATAAACTAACATTAAAGCAAGGCACTAGGTTCCTTCACAATATCACCCAAGCACAATTTTTCCTAATCTTCTAGAAGTATAGGCTTAAGAAAAAATGTTACCGTTGAAGCCTATACTCTTCTTCCAATTGACTGCTGCTTGCAGAAACCTAGCCTGCAAATTGAAATAGAACCAATTTTAACACTTAGCATTAAAATAATAATAATAATAAAGGAAGTCAAAATATCAATAGTTGATTCCCTAGCCAAGACCATGTTGCCCATGTTGATGCTTTTGTTGATACTTGTTCTGAGTGGATGCCTCAAAACAACATTATATTGAAACTTCCTCTGATTCATTCAGGGATGAAGCTCTTATATGGTTTCACCACCTAGCACTGAATCTATTAGTCACTTCCAACAAATCATAGATGCCTTTGTTGGACACTTTGACATAGCTAGACCTATGATATTGGCATGAAACTTTTGTTCAACTTAAAATAGAGGGATGATGAATCACTGTTTCATTATTAATTTTGAATGTGGCCTTAAGTTGTTCCCTCATGCAAAACAAATATTGATTATTGTCAACTTGTTGAGCTCACAAATTCACTTAAACCACGAGTACGTATTTACTTGCTTACAAAACATCCGAAGTGATAATAGAATGTCATAGAAAAATGCCTTGCATATATGAAGCTTTGGAGAATATTCAAGCTAGTGTAGACTTGCAACAATACCAAACACCTATTATTCGTGTAGATATAAACATTAGCATAAGTGGAGATAGCATGGTTGAAACTTCAAACACAGACAAACAGACGTGATACAACTCTTCTGACAGACAATGTTGATAATATGTTTTCATTTACAGTTCTTTACTTGATAACTCTTATGAGATATTAGTATGGTATGCTTCTATATATCTTTTTCATTCCAGAGCACACACTCTACCGGTGATCATTGAATTTTATGCATCAAAATAATCTAAGAAGTGTTTTAGATATGATAGATTTTCACTCAACATGTCCAAATGAGTGATGATATAGAATCATTTTGTCAAACATATAAATAAAATGCATGCTCAAGTCCAAGTCAACCGAAGGACTAAAATGTAAAATATAAGTAGTTTGTGGATGCCCAATGGAGATATAAATCACTTGAGAAGAACTCGGGACATTATAAAGGATAGAAAAATAATTTAGTTGTCAATTAAAGATAAGGGCCAGAGAGAAGTGTTGTTATTTACAAAGAACTTCATAAATGCAATAAAGGATACCAAGGAGTGTTATGAAATGGTGCAAATAAGAGTCTTAGATGGCATAAATTCCAATAATGTTGAAAAATGTGACACTAAGAAGGAAGTATCAGTATAATTGAGTAGAATGCTAGAAGGATATGTTGAGATTACACATGAGATTCCAAGCAGTTTTCCTCCAAAGAGAAAG
>LPNX010810638.1:252462-266230 GCA_001517045.1 Pseudotsuga menziesii | reverse complement strand
TATATATATATATATATATTGTAAAATACCACATGTACCTTAATGATTTAAATGACGTGTTTACGAATTAGGCGTTTGCAAACATAATTATTAAACCTTTTCCACCAATAAGCCTTGGAATAACATCATCATTATGAAAAATAAAAAAATAAACATGCATCACATAATACTACACACGAGACAACCATATTCACGTGGCCCACCTCGTCCACGAGGCTACGTCCACCAATTAGTTATTCTTTTATTTCTTTATCAAAATAGATTACTTACAAAGTCATGGCTCATCCATGGCCATTTTACCTTAACACAAGACTCTTCGCAGAGAGCCTCTTGCAACTAAACAACCCCCTTTCTTTATAACCAGCTCATGAAAGGATTTAACAGCCCCCTTGGGCCCTTGGTGAATGTTAATCATGACATAACTATTTATAAGAGTCACCCAACTTGATAAAAGGATCTTTCAATGTTTCATACTTCTGCGACGAAGTTTTATACTGTGAATTTATGGGAAGACATTTATTAACTAATGTGATGGTTTAATCCTCTATTATATCAATCAACAATTATCACCATTAATTCTATCATTCAATATCGTTGCATATAAACTCAATGCATATCGTATACTAGGATTAGGATTAAACTTATAAAGATATAAACCCTATAAACTCATAAAGACTCCATGCACAAACATATTCACTATATCCAACAGTCTACGTTTTAGGTATTAGGTTCTACGCTCAGATTAAATGCATGAGTATAAAAGAGAGTATAAAAGTTTATTGTGATATTTTCTTTCTATATTGACCTATTATCCTAGATGGTACAACATACATCTTAGATAATAATGTTTAATGTAAAAAGCCTACCCTTTTACACATTCACCTGAACTCGTAGGATTTAAGTTCATGTATGCTTGTAAAGGTAGATCAAGTAATTCATCTTTTATATGTATGAAGCTAATGAGAGATATTCCAAAATACATTGTGTTCTTGGTACCCAATAGGTTCCAAAACTTATCACATACTGAACATATGTTAAGGCATTAGAAGGCAGTCTATAACTATGCTCAGATAACAAGAAGGAAAATCCCAGCCTATTCTCTGTTCCGTTTTCTGAAGAATGCAGTCAAATACCTAAGCCAATTCACTGTCTATGAATGAGACTTAAAGTTCGATGCAATAGATGATGAAATCTATCGCCATAGGTTTATAGCAGCAATAAAAATCATAATCGATTTTTTTTAAAGTAATAGTTCACTAGCCACACTACTTGTGGAAAGAAGCAGACATGGATTTTTCATCCATGGCCACAATTTAGTATAGTTCAGCAAATGACGATCCAACACTCCATTGAAGTGAGAGTGAGGAAGAAATGGTTGTGCCTAACCGTAGGAGATTTCCATCTCGTCCCTTCGTTTAATGAGATTTTGTCTCGTGACCTCTGAGTTCACTTCACGAGGTAAAGACTATGTTTTATTTGACAAGAAGGAGGGAAGAAAAAATGTCTATTAAAATAGACATCGATAGATCCATACAAAAGAAATGTAGATACTACCCAATCCCAGCAAAATAAAAAGGGATGCATCTTTCAGCAATTAGCAGTGTATAGATCTAGATAAGAGATTTGTCCAAAAGCGGATGCAAATCAATCATAGTAAAGAAGCTTAGGCAGGCTAACATCGAAAGGCTTGATAGGAATGTGCTTGCAGCAGGAAAGTGTATTCTGGGATCAATAAATCTAACATTCATTTTAAAACAAAATGAACACACAGGCAAATGATCCAGCAAAACGATCTAGCATGAGACACAATCCTGGATCAATAATCACAATAATATAGTTTAGTACAAAAGGAAATTAAATCGCAGGTACCTTTGTTTCAAGGCTTTGTTTCAAGGTCAACTTCTGGATACCATCAAATTTCCCTTCCCAGCTTCCCCTCTCTGTCCTCCTACGTAGACACGTAGCTAAGGTTTTCAGGGATTGAGCTCTCGCTTGAAATCCTTGAATCGACACCCCCTTTCTCCCATCCATTCAATTATTAAATAAGGCTTGGGTCGAAACAACCGTTCCACCACTAAAAGGTTATTATTGCTAAGGTTGTTGGCCATTACTTCCTTTGTGAACCTCTCCTTATTTCATGCCAAGATTAAGGCACGAATTTAAGTGACTGTTTCAGCCACTAAATCGTCACAAATGTGAAGGTTTCAAGGAAGATTTTATTTCCCTTATTCAAGATGAACCTCCGCTGTAAATATGTCCGAGTTAAAGCCCGAAACTTAGGGAGGATTTAATTGGAATTTGGGCCTCTAGCTGAAGGATATAAATATATAAGGCTTAAATCCTGTCTTAAACCTAAAATAAAAAAATCCATGTCTTCATTCATAAAATGGATTTAATACTATACTTTCCTTTGTCCTCATGATATAATTTATATCATAACACTCCTCATTTGATTAATTACATCATATGTTTTTATTATATATATATATATATATATTTCAATGAAGACTTAATTTGTCATTTTCCTTCGGCCTTATGATATACTTTATGTCATGGCCTTATATCTATCATTTTTCCTTATAGATAAATATTCGATTAATAATACTTGTGTTTTAATTTTCTTTGTCCTTATGATATGATTTATATCATAACGTCTTTTGTCAAACCCTTTTTCTGATCCCTTAGCCCTAGTTCTTGTCGCACATGTGTTCATCGGCCCCTTTGTGTTATTAAACTTTTCTCCTAACTTTCAGGTTTCTTTGGGTGGGGCCTTGGCACTTGAGCTCCTCACCCAGAAGGCCTCATACAATAATATTTAAAATCGCAAAAATGCTTAGGGAATATAGGAGGGACATTACATCCTTTCCCCCTAAAATTAACACCATCCTCGGTGTTCTTGTTCTTCAATAATTTTTCCTTTCCCTTTCAGTCATCCTTGTTTTCTTGTATTTCTTGTCATGATCCTACATTTAAAATCACACATATGCATGCATACTATCATTGACATTGAAAAAGAAAGTAAAACTCAGAAATCCAAAAATAATTTTCATAACATGTCAGTTCAATTGCCGATAAGACATAAGTAATAGTTTACCTGTACTGCACATACCTTTTTTTGGCATCATTCTTTTCTCTGGATGTCCTCCATCCCAACACTCCAAGTGCTAAGAGTACTCCAAGTATCAATGCAAGCCACCCAACACATGGATGATACCCTATACTCTTCTTTAGGCGTGTCTCCTTCTTGTGCTATTCAAGGTGCTTTGCCATTATTTCTTTCTTTGGATGTCCTCCATCCTATCACATCAAGTGCTAATAGTACTTTAAGTACCAATTCAAGCCACCCAACACAAGGACGATACCCTTCCCAAGGCGTATCTCCTTTTTGTGCTATTTAGGGTGCTTCACCAAGCTGAGGCACTTCCAGTTCTCACACACCTCCACAGCGCCTAGAGGTTATTCTCTTCACAAAGTTCCCCACTCATGTGACAGTCCTCTAATGTGTGCAGAATGATTCTTAACCAAAATTCCTTACATCTAGGTGTCCCCAGAATGCATAGTGGTCCCTCGCTAGCTTGGGGGAAAACAAGGTAGCTTTCAACCACTACCTCCATCACCACTCCCTCATGGTGACAAATTTATACATATGAGATCTCTCTCATATCTTCTTAACTCATTACTGTCCTGGAGCTTTATCCTTTCCTCCTGGCCATAATTTCCCATGCCTACAATCACTCCATAGGTGGTCATTTTATCATATTATTAATTCAAATAAAATCAAACTTTTAGCATAAATCATGCCTTACTCCATTTATCATTCATTGGTAAGAGCCCTTTCAATTCTTTTAACACTAGAATTGACAAGAAGGAATTCACAGGAAGCCACAAACCTTTTCAATTTACAACAGCACAATTCGCAAGAAGCCACATATAACCTGGGAAATTTGGCAATGCAAACACCACCTTACACATTAAAAAAAGTCACAAGGGTTAAGTGTAATAGATATTACTATGTGATTGTACTCACCATTTTTCCTGCTGTAACTAAAAACAGATACTTCCTTCAATTCTCCATTCCAACCATTCGACTTATGGGACCAAAACCATGATTTACAGTATTTTTCAAAATGTGAGGACCGTGCAGCAAACAAGTAATCAAAATACACGATATAGCAGCAGAGCTCAAAATCACTTTTATATTAATCGCAGGCCACTTCGAGGGGGCAACCTCCTTTGAGCAAGCTCAATACAAAATAACTTCACGGTGCCTTCCTTGGCCTCAACACACACTTATATACTAAAAACAGGCGCCAATACTATGGGTCAAAACCATGGGCCAATATAAACTATGGATCAACAAATACTATAGGCGGCTTACAAAGCATATGCGCCCAACAAAAATAACACAAACTATGGATCAACAATTACTATGGGACGACTTGCAAATCATATGCATCCAACAACAATATACTAACATGGTAAAGAGAAGGATTGACATGGGTTCCTAACATCCCCTCCCCCTTAGAAAAAGCTTTGTCCTCAAAGCTTTAGATGTGGAAATTGTCGTTGAATCTAAAGGAGTGGTTCCCACGTAGCATCCTCGGGCTGCATTCCGTGCGATTGAATTAATACCTCTATGATAGAGTGAGAGCGAAGCTGACGAGTGCACTTATTGAGGACAGCCTCCGGCTCCAAAAATATGGATCCTTCATTATCCAGTTCTGGTAAAATAGTTTGGCCTTTGATGTTGGTGCCAAGAACTTTCTTCAGACAAGAGACATGAAATACTGGATGAATGCGGGAAGAAGGTTGAAGTTCCAATTTATAAGCAACAGACCCAATCTTCTGAAGAATCCTATATGGCCCATAGAACTTTGGAGCGAGCTTATGATTCCCTTTGAGTTTTAGTGAGGATTGCTTGTAAGGCTGGAGATGAAGAAAAACCATATCACTGGCTTCAAAAGTGCGCTCAGAATGATCCTGATCAGCTTGTTGCTTCATGCTATTTCTTGCCATGTGAAGGTTTTCGCGCAAAATGCGAAGAACCTCATCGCGGTTTCGAAGGACCGCGTCATCTGCCTAAACTGGAGAACTGTTGGGGGTGTAAGGAAGAAGAACTGGTGGTGCCTAACCATAAACTACTTCATATGGAGTCATTTTAGAGGCAGTGTTGTAAGAGGTATTGTACCACTGTTCAGCGAGAGGGAGCCACTTTGCCCACTGATGTTGTTGCTTAGAGGAGAAGCAACGAAGATAAGTTTCCAAGCATTTATTGATAATTTCAGTCTAACCATCCCTTTGGGGGTGATAACCTGGACTCATCTTCAGTTTGGTGCTAGTGTGATAAAAGAGTTCTGTCCAAAAATGACTGGTGAAAATCGCATCACGATTCGAGACAATGGAAGAAGGCATTCCATGAAGACGAAAGATCTCGTCCAGGAAAATTTGAGCAACGGAAGAGGCTGTATAGGGAAGGCTGAGAGCACAAAAATGACTATATTTGGAGAAGCGATCAACCAAAACCAAAATCACAGTCTTCCCTCCAGATTTAGGGAGCCCTTCAATGAAATCCAGAGAAATATATGTCCATATCCGAGTAGGTATGGGCAAGGGCTCGAGCAATCCCAGAAGGGGTGTTGTTTCACCCTTATTGCGCTGGCAGGTATCACATTCAGCTACCATCTGTTGAATTGTCCTTTTCATGCCCTGCCAAAAGAAGTTGTGCCGTGCCCATTCATACGTTTTGAGAAAACCAGAGTGCCCAGCTCATGGAGAAGCATGGAGTTCATGGAAGATAGTTTGTTGAAGAGCTGGTTCTAGGGAAGCACCAGACGACCCTTGTATCTCAGTGAAGCACCATCCCAAAAGTAATGTGGGACAGCAGAAGGGTTGTTTTCCAAGCATTGGATGATGTGAGATAATGAAGAGTCATTGACATAACCCTGTTGAACCAATTGCAACCAATTTCGAACAGGCATAGAAATAGCGGAAAGAGAACCTTGGTCAACAAATGTGCGAGAAAGGGCATCTGCCACAATATTGTCCTTACCCTTCTTATAAGTGATCTCATAGTCATAACCCATGAGTTTGCTAACCCATTTCTGTTGTGCTAGAGAGGATACACGCTGTTCTAGGAAATATTTCAGACTCTGGTGATCAGTCTTGATGCAAAAATGATTCCCTAAGAGGTAGGGTCGCCACTTTTGTACTGCATGCAAAATAGCCATCATTTCCTTCTCATATGTAGAGGTAGCTAAATTCTTACCAGAAAGGGCTTTGCTAGCGAATGCAATGGGGTGTTCATCTTGAAGAAGAAGAACACCAAGTCCATTGCCGCAAGAATCACTCTCAATAGTGAAGGGCTTGGAAAAATCGGGCATAGCTAGAACAGGTGTAGTACACATAGCTTGTTTCAGCTTGTCAATTGCACACCCAGTAACATGTGTCCATGTAAAAGCATCCTTTTTCAACAGAGCATTTAATGGAGCTGCAATCTTCCCATAATCCTTGACAAACTTGCGGTAGTAGCCAGTCAACCCCAAAAAATCACGAAGGCTCTTTAGTGTCTTAGGAGGCGTCCAATTGTTCATGGCAACGATTTTGGCAGGATCCACATGAACCCCTTGTGCTGAGATAATGTGCCCGAGATACTCAACTTCCTTTTGGCCAAAAACACATTTAGACCTTTTGGCATGGAGATGATGATCAGAGAAAAGTTGCATTACAAGAGCCAGATGCTGGAGATGTTCAGCCCATGTTTTACTATAGATGAGGATATCATCAAAAAATACCAGAATGAATTTCTGCAAATAGGGTCGGAATATTTTATTCATCAAGCCCTAGAATGTGGAAGGAGCATTAGTGAGACCAAAGGGCATGACCAAAAACTCATAGTGGCCGTCATGTGTGCGGAAAGCTGTTTTAGGGATATCATCCTCATGAACCCGAATTTGATGATACCCAGAGCGAAGATCCAACTTGGAGAAAAATTGAGCACCATGAATCTCATCAAGAAGCTCATCAACAATAGGAATTGGAAACTTATCCTTGATGGTGAGGTGATTAAGTGCTCGGAAGTCAATGCAGAGGCACCATGACCCATATTTTTTGTGGACAAGAAGAACTGGTGAATAAAAGGAACTTGTGCTTGGGCGAATAATACCTTGCTTCAGTAAGTCCCTAACGAGGAGTTCAATCTTTGTTTTTTGGTGAAATGGGTAGCGATAGGGCCTGATGTTGGGAGGTATGCTGCCATGAAGGAGCTGATTACGATGGTCCTCTAGTCATGAAGGTTGAAGTTCCACTGGTTCAGCAAAAACACCTGTATATCCATCCAGAATTGTTGGAGATCCAAAGGAGTAGTGGGGGGCGCTGATGGTTGCATTTGAATGGAATGGAGCTGAGTGATGACACCATGGGAACTCTTCTTAAGGAGTTTTTCCATGCAATGTGAACTGATGATGCTGAGAGACCCTGGTTGTAATCCTTTCAAAGTGTGTTTGTGTCCATCGGGGGAGAACTGCATCCAAAGTTCAAGAAAATCCCATAAGATGTGGCCAAGTGTGCGCAGCCATTGAGCACCCAAAACCACATCACATCTACCTAAGGTCAAGGAAAACATGTCAGAGCAGAGGTTATAATCTCCCATAGAGATACGCACATTATGACACTTCCCTTTGCAAGGTAAGGTGCTCCCATTGGCAACCATGACTTCAAAGTTGGAGCAAGGATGGATAAAACAATCAGCTTGTTTGGCGATCTGAGGGTCAATGAAATTATGAGTGCTGCCAGAATCAATGAGTATTGTAAGAGGAAGCTTCTTGAAGTAACCGCATACCGGCATTGTTTGGGGGGCAGTGACTCCAGCTAAAGCATGGAGGGATATCTCAGGCTAGTTGTCTTGAGATGGAGGGTCAGTAGGCGGCTCCTGAGTGTCAACCGGAGCATCCATTGTATCGGAAGCTTCTTCACCAATTTCAGAGGCAGGTGGAGAATCCACATCCAAGAGATAGAGCTTTTGTTGAACACATCGATGTCCCTGACTGAATTTCTCATCACAATTATAACAAAGCCCTTTTTCTCTGCATGCCTGCATCTCTGTTTAAGACAAATGCTTGATTGGAGGTGAGCGAGGAGCTGGAGGAATGGGAGGTCATTGAGAACCCATATTTCGGAAGGGAACAAAAGAGGATTTGGAGCGCTGTTGGGTTGCCATATTGTCTTCTTCCAACTTAGCCAACCCCAGGGCTTCCATCATTGTGTTGGGACTGAACATTTTGACCTCAAAGAAAATTGCATCCTTTAGGCCACTGATAAAACAACTCCGGTAGAATTCATCAGGTAATCCTTCAGTGTGATTAGCTATTTTCTCAAATTTAGTTTGATACTCTTTCACAGTGCCAATTTGGCAAAGTTTAGTGAGAGCTCCTGTGAAGTCATCAAAAGCACTAGGACCAAATCGTTGCAAAAGGAGCTGGCAAAAATCAGGCCATTTTGGCTCTTCATGAGCCTTGATGTACCAACGATACCATTGAATAATTTCCTATTCCAAATGAAAGGAGGCAAGTGGAACTTGGTGGACATCAAATGTATTGTGAAGACTGAAATACTATTCTGCATGATCCAATGGTACTAATCCGACTAGATGGATCTATCGGTTCAAGGGATTCACTCGGCCACCAATGTTGTCTGATGGCTTGCGTATTGGGGCAGTACCCCTCACTCCACGACTCAGGTAAAACTGATAACCGCTTGGCCACAAACGATAGCTCTTGGTTTACCTCATAGGTGGGAACTAGTCAATCAGGTAGGGGTCATTGCCCTTTTCGCTGGCACGTCCTCTCAATGGGCCCGCTACTTCGGGGTTCCTGTGGTACTTCTCACAATGATTTTTAGCGCTTATGCCCAAGTAATTCCCATAGTTAAGCGGATAGGGATTATTCCCAGATCCGAACCTACAATAGAAGCGAAAAAAAAATTTGGGCAGAAATTTCACCCAACGAGCCCAAGAAAGCGCTCTGATACCAGATGTGAGGATCCTGCAGCAAACAAGTAATCAAAATACATGATATAGTAGCAGAACTCAAAATCACTTTTATATTAATCGTAGGCCACTTCGAGGGGGCAACCTGCTTTGAGCAAGCTCAATACAAAATAACTTCACGGTGCCTTCCTTGGCCTCAACACACACTTATATACTAAAAATAGGCGCCAATACTATGGGTCAAAACCATGGGCCAATATAAACAATGGATCAACAAATACTATAGGCGGCATACAAAGCATATGCGCACAACAACAATAACACAAACTATGGATCAACAATTACTATGGGACGACTTACAAAGCATATGCGTCCAACAACAATATACTAACACGGTAAAGAGAAGGATTGACATGGGTTCCTAACACAAAACCCTACATTTATGTTCAACTATCTTTGTTATCTACCTTTCATGTGTACAGGGAGTTCTAGTTGATGCAGTACCTACCATTAGTTGCTTTTTGCAAATATGTAGTCGTACCACATGATCTCTTATGCAGGGTGTGTTTAGTAACGTGTTCCAGGCAACAACAATTAAATCACAAAGCAATTTTTTCACAACCATATAATTAACTTTTGAATCCATGAACCTGAATTTAAAATATTGTAGAAAATGTTTTAGATCAACTTTTCAATCTCTTAGCATATAAAATACAGTATACTTGAGGAGCATCATAAGTGATTCTAAAAAAAAGAATTTGGCAGAATCATTACATTTCCCAGAATTAAAGAATTCAATATAACTACTGGACATATATTGCGTAGGCACACATTCGACTACTTAACATATATTTGCATAGGCACGCATTCTTAAAAGGGATATTTATTAGAGAACCACCAACGAATCCAAACTTACCAAACTTTTATTTAATAGAAACATTTAGCTAAGCATATAAGGATTATAACAATTATTCTCAATAATTCATGTCAGCGTTATCCATTTGAGTGTAAACAAATGTATACCCTCTCCGATCATGCACCACATTGTAACCACCCAGTATAACGTGTATAACTTGTATGTATGAATCTCTTTTATCATTCCCTAATTTTTATGGGTGCATGCCAATACTATGGAGTTTCATAACTTCCTTTTTCACTCTTTACCTGGCTATGCACCCAATAACCAGAACATAAAATAATATATCAATCCTTTCATTCTTACATAGTTACAAATTAGAATACAAAAATGAATAATTGACATAAAGATAAAAATATTTTTAGAAACTAAAACTTTTACAAAACTGTTGGAATCCCCTTCAAATCTTGTATTTACGCTTCACCCACACAATGAGAGATTGTGAGAACTCTTTCCCTACACCGAAAAGTGAGAAAAGTACAATATGAACTTAAAATCCCAAACCATAAGTAGTAATCATATAAGCCAAGCCGATAGAGAAATTAAACCGAAGCCATAAGCAAGAATCAATCAATAGAAATCCAGGCCTGCTATGATAAACCCCTTTGTAGGCCATAAGCCTAACTGCCCAAACCTCTTCCCTTGTAGATTTCAGAAGCCCATGTTTATGCCCTATTGACTTCATTCACTATTTTCTTCTATATGGCTAGTTGGTTGTGATGATGCATTGGGTATCTATGCTACTATAATTCAGAGTTTGGATCATACTCCCGAATTAACCAACTAATAGAGAAATCAAATGTGGCCATATATGATCATCAACCATAATGCAGGTTACAGCCCAACCTACCAAATGACCAAATGCTAAAGAAACACCTCGTTTGTTAGCAGTAAAGCAGTGAGGTGGTACCAATGGTTAAAATAAGCAACATGAGGTTGGTGATAAAGCAAGCGCTACTCATAAAATTTATATTAACATCCACTAGGTATATACATAGAAACTTAACCTTACACCACTCTCAAATTCCTGTGAGAGATTAACATTGCAGCAATCCAAAGCATGTGCAAATGTCAAAAGTCTTTATATATTTCATATATTTTATCCAAGTTGCAAAACCTAGACGAGCAAATTAGTGCTATTACAGATAAGAGGATGGAGATTTCACTTAAACATAAGGTCATTATCCACCGATCTAATCAATGACATATCCCTACACACTATAATTTACAGTTCTGATTTTCTTGTAAAATGTTATATGCAAACTACTCTACACAACTGATATGATCAATGTTCATATCTGTACACATTTAACCTACATCAATCAAATATTTAGATCCACGAATGGAAATGTAAACAAGTTCAGATGTTTATACTCTTTCATCAATCGCCTGCTATGGACAACAACTACAATTGGAAACAAATTTAGATCTATCAGGCATATGATTATCAAGATTAGATCTATTATATACCAGGTATGTTTTTACTTCAATCGCCAGCTATGGCCAACGACTGAAAATTTGCAAACAATAACCATAGTTGTCATGTTCATACTTTGAAATGAGGATATATATAATATTCAAATCCTATTCCTATCATAAAACAACAGGCATAAGCTATGCAAATGAAAACTTGCAGGCAACTCCAAATATTTAATGAAAACTTAATATTTATTGAAAAAGTAGGAAAGGAATATTCATTTCAGATATTTAGGCTAGAAACCAAGCATAGACAATATCCCAAACCTTTTATGAAGATGCATCCATGAGGGGATTATTCCAGGCCTTCAAGATAAATACCGGCATAACAAATACTAAATATCTTTAAGGAAAACACAGAAAATGAATATTTCTTCCACCCTTGAGCAAATCGCACGCAATCAAAACATGTTCCAGTTCTTCTCGAAAAATGCCAGTAATAAATAAATTACAGATCTTGATGAAACATAAGAAAGGATAATCACCCAATCTCATTCTACCTTAAAATGAGTAGAGATATAGTATTCAAATCCCAATCCCATCACAAACCATAGGCTTAAAAACAATGTGATTCTAGGTACTGATCTTGAAATGCAAACCTTGGATAAGGCCATCTCAAAAGGGAAAAAAAAACATGTAGATCTAAATACTTATCTTCAAAACGAATACCGTGGATAAAGCCAGATCAATAGATATCAAAACGTAGTTAAGGATGGAATTCTTATCAAAATCTAGATCTTCGAGTTAAGATATAATGCATATAAGGTTAAAGCGTAGACCGAACATTTTTTTTTAGATCCTCTTCATATTTGGACAACTTATCCTCCTCGCTCATCAGTGTCATGCATCCACAAAGAAAAGGCAATCGATTGGTTAGAGGTATCCATATTCATGTGTCCTAACTACATGTTGAACCCACATAGGCCCGAGTGTTGTCACTCTGGTTCTGATACCATATGTAAAATACCACATGTACCTTAATGAGTTAAATGACGTGTTTGCGAATTAGGTGTTCGCAAACATAAATATTAAACCTTTTCCACCAATAATCCTTGGAATAACATCGTCGTTATGAAAAAGAAAAAAATAAACATGCACCACATAATACTACACATGAGTCAACCATATTCACGTGGTTCACCTCATCCATGAGGCTACATCCACCAATTAGTTATTCTTTTATTTCTTTATCAAAATAGATTACTTACAAAGTCATGGCTCATCCATGGTCAGTTTACCTTACCACAAGACTCTTCACAGAGAGCCTCTTGGAACTAAACAACCCCCTTTCTTTATAACCAGCTCATGAAAGGATTTAACAGCCCCCTTGGGCCCTTGGTGAATGTTAATCATGACATAACTATTTATAAAAGTCACCCAGATTGATAAAAGGATCTTTCAACATTTCATACTTCTGCGACGGATTTTTATACTGTAAATTTATGGGAAGACATTCATTAACTAATGTGATGGTTTAATCCTCTATTATATCAATCAAGAATTATCACCATTAATTCTATCATTGAATATCGTTGCATATAAACTCAATGCATATTGTATACTAGGATTAGGATTAAACTTATAAAGATATAAACCCTATAAACCCATAAAGACTCCATGCACAAACATATTCACTATATGCAACAGTCTATGTTTTGGGTACTAGGTTCTATGCTCAGATTAAAGGCATGAGTATAAAAGAGAGTATAAAAGTTTACTGTGATATTTTCTTTCTGTACTGACCTATTATCCCACATGGTACAACATACATCTTAGATAATAAATTTTAACGTAAAAATCCTACCCTTTTACACATTCACCTGAACTCGTAGGATTTAAGTTCATATATGCTTGTAAAGGTAGATCAAGTAATTCATATTTTATATGTATCAAGCTAATGAGAGCTATTCCAAAAGACATCGTGTTCTTAGTACCCAACAGGTTCCAAAACTTATCAGATCCTAAACCTATATTCAGACATTAGAAGGCAGTCTATAACTATGCTCAGATAACAAGAAGGCAAATCTTAGCCTATTCTCTGTTCAGTTTTTTGAAGAACGCAGTCAAATACCCAATCCAATTCGCTGTCTGTACATGAGATTTAAAGTTTGATGCAATAGACAACGAAATCTGTCGCTGTAGGTTTATAACAGCAATAAAAATCATAATCGATTGTTGTTTTTTTTTAAGTACTAGTTCACTAGCCACACTACTTCTAGAAAGAAGTAGACATGGATTTTTCATCCATGGCCACGCTTTAGTATAGTTAAGTCGACAAGGATCCAGCACTCCGTTGAAGTGAGAGTGAGGAAAAAATGGCTATGCCTAACTGTAGGAGATTTCCATCTCGTCCCTTCGTTTAATGAGATTCTGTCTCGCAACCTCTGAGTTCA
>LPNX010810638.1:223267-237210 GCA_001517045.1 Pseudotsuga menziesii | reverse complement strand
GCCCTGCTACAGAGTCTGTAGCAACCACTGCGACCATCAATGATATAGAACACTACTTGAATTTCTTTTGAGATTTCTTTTGAGATTGGATAGTTGAGCCTTAAATCCATCGCCTAAGCCATATTTTGAGGTTTGCAGTAACTTTTCTGAGATTCTATTTTGCTGATCATAGTCTTGTAACACTGAGATTCTAAACATGAATATATGAATTACTCTAAGATTATGTTCCTTAAGCATGAGTATATGAGTTAGAAGATTATGTTTATGAAACATGAGTATATTAATTAATAGAAATTTTGTGTGTAAAGTGTAAGCAAAAATGGTTTTTTTTACTTCCACTTTGATTGTTTTAAGCATTTTTTGTGTTAATAGAAACTTTGTGTAAAGAGTAAGCAAAATGTTTGTTTTTTACTTACACTTTTATTGTTTTAAGCATTTTTTTATGAGTTAAAGTTAAAAATTGGCCCAGAGTAAGCAAAATGCCCGTTTTTTAATTTTCATAAAGTAACCATGGCTACTTTATGTTTCAAAGAATTTATTTATATTAATCAATTATTATTAGAGATGGCTTATTAATATTGTATAGATAGGCATTTTAGGACTTGTTAGTAATTTTTATTTTTAATGTACATTAATAAATTATAAGTAGTTTTTATTTTTAATTCATATTAACCAATTCTTATTAGAGATAGCTTAAGAAATTAGTTACAATAAATTCTCAAGTAAAAATATGTTTTGAATTGGGTTGTCAAATTATGTTGGCTAACTTACATTGTTAAATTATGTTTTGAATTAGGCTTTTTTAAGTGGTTTTTAATTTCTTTTTTACATTGACTAAAAGGGGTTAGAGATAGGAGCAAAGGGTGAGATGAGAAAATAGTTATTAACATGAAAGAGTGAAGAAGTATTTTTCCCATCATTAGTTAGGTCATTAACGTTTTCATTATGTTTTTATTTATTTGTTACATCAATGACTAAAGTTTTAGTTATTTTTTATTTAAATTTGTTACATCCACGTTGACAATGATATTGCGAGTAAGGATAGAGGTTGCATGTGGAAAAATATTTAATAGGTTGTGGGAGAAATGTGCACATTCTCTTGCTAGGCCTTCATGATAAATATTTTGTCACTCTCTATATCTACCCTTAGACTCATGAGGATGAGTGAATATTTGTTCATTATATTCCCTACCTACACCCTCACAAGTATTTTGCCACTATCTCCCCAAACACCCATTGTCATGGAGTGGGTAGCATCTTGTTTCCCCTACTTTCATCGTCATGAAAGGTTGTCATAATTAGGTTGTCATAATTTCCCCTCTCTCTCTCTGTTTCTCCTTGGATGCTCTGCGTCATGGGTTGGGTATGGGGGGAGTGTAAGGTACCTAAATTCCTGAATCTAATTATGAGAAAATTGGGTAATTCTTTTTTACATCATCATTATCCTTGATCTAGTATGGTCATTGGTTAGTTCTTTTGGTCAAGTATCCTTGCTTATCCATCAAATATAGAAGCACAAAATATTACTAGATACAAGGGGAAAGTACCACAATAATTCTATTATATGATTCATTTTTAATCTCACTCCCAAGGTATAAGGAATAAACATATATAATATTATTAAATAAACTCTTATCACCAAATATACAATCTCACATCTAGTAACTAGTGTAATTTTGTATTCGTAATTATATAACAGACTCATGGCTCTTAATAGCTTTAGGATTCTTCTACTAGTAACATAATACATTTTTTTTCTTTCTATTAACATACTTTAAAAGGTAACCACTAACTCTCGGAAAATATCTTCTTTAATCTTTCTACAAATTCTAGTTTATGATTAACCTTTATGATAAGAGAGAGGAGTAATTTAGCTTTATAAACAAGGCATTCAACTATCTACTAAGATTTCAAACCAAATAGAAGACTATTTCTATTTCTAAAGATTATGTACTTAAATAAATATGTAAAAATAATAAGATAAAGATTAAACATAAATAAAAAAACTAAACATTAATCTTAAAATAGCTAAACATTAGTAAAAATAGCAAGATAAAAGTTAAATATAAACAAAGAACTAAACATTAATTTTAAATAAGTTAAGAATATCTAATAAATCTTCCATATATGCAAACTGTAATCCAATAATTAACAATCTTCCAGAATGAGGAGACTATACGATCTAGTTATCTTCACCATAAAACATGATTTATTCAATTTAAACATCATATTTAGGACATAAGAAAATGAATCATTTAATTAATATTAAGTGCAGATTACTTAACTACAAATAGTAGATCATTAAACGCTCTAGAAACCGTCCAGAGACTAAGAATTCAAGTTGCTGAGTACCAACAAATATTAGTGAGCTCATATAGCAAACAAGTTGCTGAGTACCAACAAATATTAGTGAGCTTATAGGCGTTTTTGGCTAGGGTTCAATATCAACAATTTTGGGCATTATAAACACGTCAAATTTATTGTAAATTTGGGTATTATTGAATTAGGTTTTTATTCTAAAAATTAAAGGATGTTATGTGAATATGGTTAAGTGATGTTTTTAGTTAATTATGAATATGTATAAAGTTTAACTAAATCCTACCTTTGAAATCATAGACATGTTAAATTGCAATGAATCCTTAAGATATTGGAAATGTCATTAGATATGGGTTATGTCACATGAAAATTATAAATGTACTTAATTTCTTTATTAGATTTACATTATTTATACACATGCGTATTAGTTTTTTGGTGTTACACATGGTATTTCATAATATTTAATGATTCCATAACCATTATACTTATTTTTCTTAACTATTTAGTTGGTAACAATATTAACAATTTTACATGAAATGGAAGAACTATTATACAAATGCCTCATTAATGATACATTTCCAATAAGTATCAATAAGAACAATACTGATAATCAAGTGGTTGATAACTATGAGAATAAATTTTTACTTAAATAAAATAAAGTATTACAAGGTGAACTCACAATCATTTAAACATACCCAACAAGAATATAACCTCAAAAAATTTAAATTCAAATTATCAATATTATCATAAAGGCTAAAAAATACTCATTTCAATCATGTGTACTTCGGAATAATCTTGACTTTGACTTTCTTCCTAACTATCCATCTCTACTTAAGACATGTTTTCCCACCAAAAAATCCCCCCTAAGATAAGTATCTATCAATCCACTAGGTAAGAATTTTTTTCTTTACCTAGAACTCTTCCATTCACTTATTATCATAAGCGATCATAATTCTTATTTCAAACAACTTCGCCATAAAATGATGATTATTATAACTTAACACGAAGGTATTCCTTCTCCATGCACTAATTGTATATTTTCATATCTTATTTGTGATGAGAATTTAAAAACAAAAGTTGTACTTTCTCATACTTACCCCCTCATACACATACTGTGAACAAATCATACTGTGAACAAATTAATGCCTAAGTTTATTGATGCGCCTTTGTGGACTTAAGCAAAATTATATTCTATAAAAGCAGTTTCAAATAAAAGATCAGAGATTAATATTATGGTTGTACTTATTTTAATTTTCATTACCTGAGAAGTTATAAAAGTTACTCTTTTCAGCATAGCGAAAGGTTGCACCTTATCATTGACTATGTTCTTAACATATTGTCAAGCTTAATTACCGATGTTCTTCACATATTGTCAAGCTTAATTACCTGTTAAAGAAAATATACAGCCTTGAGCTGCCTTTACTCGTTGTTACCTTATAGGATTTAACCAAACTAGCATATTAATAAATGCGTAAAGAGAAAGAAAACAAATACAGTTAGAGTGCTGAAGGGTTATGCATTTTCTTCTACCACAACAGGTTTGCTGTGAACAAACTAATATAACTGGGAAATCAACCAAAATAAACAAATATTAAAATCCTCGGGGGCCAGGCCTCTTTACGGACAGACTGCAAAAATTTAAGAAACACCTTCCCAAACGAGAGAGGGCTTGAACCACTCATTTCTATTATCTTTTTCGTCAAGGTATGAGTAAAGTAATTTCTAGAGGATTAACTGTATTCTTCCCCAGTGGACGAAGTGTAACAACGCTAGACGATGAACTGTATTCTTCCCTAGTCTAATGTCACATCGTGCAAGATGGACAGATTATTCGCAATGGTGGCAGTCTCTCTCACCGCAAACCCTATGGTATGATCAAAGAACACCTCCTTTCGGATTCTATCTTTAGGATGTATATCCATTGCAAATATCTCAGATACCCTCCTTTGTATTGCAAGGACCAATGAAATCATGTCGTCGTTCCATACCCTATGCGCAACCGTATAGGATTTGTGAAATAAGAACCATTTAAATTTGATCAATCATTGAGAATATGAAACATGGGATCCTTATAAAGTCGTTAATGGCTACACAAAGAACACTATAAAATTATTAACAGTGAGAAACGACAAACTCCATAAAAGGTATAAGGACTATTTGATGTATTGTTTGTAATACTAGTAAAGCCTCCATGGTTCGTTGACATAGCTAAATATCTAGGTATAAGGAGATTTCATTATCATCTTTTTCTATCCCTAGAAACTTCAAAAAAGGAGGATATTTCAAAAGAAGAACGAACAACAAAAAGGATAAGAGACACCAACGAGAACCTTGTTAGCCAATTTATTGTCGGAGTTGGAGAAGGTAAAAGGATAGTCCCTCCACTCGAAAAGGATAGAAATAACAAAACATTACCAGGGAAATAATAAAGAATGGAGCATAGAGGAGTTGGAGAAACAACTCCGACATTTACAATAAAAATGGCAAATACTGAAAATTTAGAAATTAATTGAAGCAAGAGGTTAGCAATGGAAAATTAAGCACTAAAACATGAACTAGAAGAGGAAAGAAGAGGATCCATCTAGAATACTCACAAATTGGAAATCTTTCAAACATTATTGGTAGAAATGGCTCATCCCCATAGATGTTGAGTTGTAAATAGCACGCCAAAGGATACACACTATGGATCAAGGAACATCGGATTAAATTCAAAATGGCCATCCTCAAAATAAGTTGAATTCACTATTAAAATGCCCAAGGAATTCATAGAGGCATGCTAAGGTATTTACATACAGAAAAGAGTTGGGCTATTTGATTTTTATTTTAACAACAATACTCTTTATCGTCGCTACAAATGAAGTCCCAACCCTTGTATGGGGATGTCCAAATGATGGCTTCAGCAACCCTTGTATGGGGGCTGTCCAAATGATGGCATCAGCTTCTTGGCTAAGGCATGAGGAGCTCACGTCGCTTGAGCTAAAAAAGTACAGAGAAGAGGAGATCACTATCGCTCGATGAATTAGAGTAGAGGTCACTATCGACTTCCTATTTATTCATGACACTTTATAGGCATATTAGGGTGTGGCCAAGGTATGGTAGGAGATACAAGTACAGACCATATGTCATGTTGAAGAGACCTTAACACTCTTGGGACAAATAACACTTTATGTGCATATTAGGGTGTGGCCAAGGTATGGCAGGAGATGCAAGTACAGACCATATGTCATGTTGAAGAGACCTTAACACTCTTGGGAAAATAGGTGGCTCAAGATTCAAAAAAAAGGTAGCATCCATTTCCTTATATATTATGAATTATGTAGCCTAATTCCTCCACCAAGTTTCAAGTTACACTTTCCAAGATTCTCATGTATAAAGCGAAAATGAAAACAATGAAGGTCAATCGGGATGGCTTTAGATTAAACCCTCATATTCTCCTCATGCCTACACCTTCACCATATTGGGATCAATAGAATGAAAATGAGTAATGGATAGAGATATTAGAGGCAACAATATTTTAAAAATTAGGATCCATCACTAAGTTTGTTGCATGGGATATTGGGAAGGTGTGTAATGATCATATGAGGAAAAGAGAATAAGAGTGGAGACGATGCCCCAATTTTGTCACACGCAGTTGTGTAATACTTTGAGTTAGGTTTTATTATGGAAATCAAAATTGCATAATCTAAAGGCCCATCAAAAGCACTCCTTTATCATTTTTTACCTTTATGGTACATCTTTTTACTTTTCCTATTAGAGAAACTATGGATTTTTTAATAGAGTCATGATTTGATTAATAGAATGGTTTAGATGGATTATACACCTAGTAGCTTTCACCACTTCTCTTTTAACCTTATGGGTCAACAAAAAATCTTTCAACACATATTTCAGTTTTGATTCCTAACACTATTTTTAATTAATAAATAAGAATAACCCATTACCTCTATTTTTTACTTTCTTGACAAAAATATTTAAAAAATAACATAAAAAAAGAATAATAGTTTATTTTAAGTAGATGCGTTACATACATTCTCACTAACATAGTAAGTCTAGATCATGAATGTAACATCCCTCGCCACCTCGACCTAGAACTCACAGTGTAAGTAAACATCACTGTAAGTATCGACTATAAACCTCTGTCAAGTTGTGGTTATAATTGATAGGGTTAACGATTAAAAGCTTCGAACGACTAAAACGACATTTGGCGACGAACCCACTAGGGGGAAAGGGATTTCCAGAAAAGGAGAACCAAGAAACTCAACGAATGATCGTTGTGTACTTGTAAATGCTAAGTGAATAGAGAGTATTGTTTAATTACTAGCATTACAGTTTTTGGTATCTAGAGTAGAGTCGATTAAGAAAAACAATGCTTTAATTATTAAGGGAACAACGAGACCCTGCAACGGTTGGAGTATGGGAGTTAAATCTTATATTAATGACAATTTCCCTATACTAAGCAGGTTGACAAATAGTACCAAAGGATAATAGAAAATAGACACTCACTCATAATTATAGAAGAAAAGGTTAATATGATTAAAAGACAAAAAAAAACCTTTTTCATTAACCTTTATACAATGCCTTATGTATAGTTAAAAGCTCTTTTCACACCACATTATATATGCTGAAATAGTTCAAGGATAATATGACAAACAACTCTCTCTCTCTCTCTCTCTCTCTCTCTCTCTCTCTATATATATATATATATATATTGAAAAGATAGCACAATGGGATACATTTGTAA
This sequence comes from Pseudotsuga menziesii, assembly GCA_001517045.1. Taxonomy (NCBI): domain Eukaryota; kingdom Viridiplantae; phylum Streptophyta; class Pinopsida; order Pinales; family Pinaceae; genus Pseudotsuga; species Pseudotsuga menziesii. Next base: position 230,156 of record LPNX010810638.1, on the reverse strand, counting down.
GAAAAGCATATTGTTACACCATCTTCATTAAAGGAAAAGCCTTTAGAAGTCATGATCTTTTCCTTTATATGTTGTGGAGTATCATATTATGATATATATATATATATATATATAGAATGGGACATTATTGGGCATTTTTTTTTAATGTGTTCGTAATGTGGTAATGCGAAGACTTCATGTGAGAGCTTTTATATTATAAAAATGGGAATGTTCCACAAAAAAAACCCCAAGCGCGATCAGGAATTGAAAAGGGTTAATATAATTAAAATATAGTGGAGTTAAAAGGGAAAAAGCAAATGCTAGGTTGTATTTTTAGAAAGGTTAAAGAAAATACTAAAAGAGAAGGGATTTTAGTTGCCTAGTTAATGGAAATATCGTTTATCCCACATGCATGGGAAGAGAAGAATTGGAGAACTCTGTGACCTTTTAAGGAGGTGAAATGCAAGCTATTAGGGGAGACAAAAAAAGAAAGCCTCTCGGAAATGGCGAGGACTTGCAAGGAGCCACACACAAAGGCGAGGATCCCAATCCAAAAGCATAGAGCTGCATGTGAAAATCGCAGTCGGAATGCTGGTGATGTGTTTTCTTTTTTATTTTTATTTTAGAGATGCATGTGAAAATCCCAATTGGAATGCTGGTGATGTCCTTTTTTATGATTTTAGGAGCTGGATGTGAAACCCTAGTTGGAATACCCATCAACCCATCGCGATATGTTAGTTTTACACATAGTGTTACCTTCATGCTTGTGAAGATCATAGATGGAGAGTTTCATCTGGTTATCTTGTTTTATTGCTTATGGTGTCATTTTTATGCGTGTTAATTTGCATGAACTGAAGGTGACGCCACTTTCAAGTGGGCCTTTGATATACGTTTGGGTAAATCCTTACCGGTTACTTTTCCCTTCAGCACGCTATTCATATGGACCATTTTTCTTTTGGTTTTGGTGGGATACCAGTGGGATATTTCTATGCCATCAGGTAAATCCCAGCCTGTTTACCAATACCATAGCATGTTATCTCTTTTGTATGTTTTCCGTTGTATGACAGTTGGTCACTGAAGATCCCCGTACTCGTTTGCAGAAAATCCACATCGCAGCCTTTCGTATGGTTGGAAAACACTCTATAGGCTCCATAGTTTGCACACTATATGTTTGATGAAATTCCCGAGAGAGCAAACCCTCACTCTTGTTTATTGATACTATTGGTACTCTTTGAATCTTTTTTGTTTATATACAAATAATGTATTGTCTTATTCTTAAGGGGCGGTCCTTTGTTTCTCTAGATGATGATGTATGTAAATCTGCAGGAGTGGTCACGCACTTAGCCAGATCACATTGTTTCGGCCTCTTTCGAAGCCTCCAAATTGAAGTTCTGCGCTAACTAACGCTGATGTTTTGTATAGAAGCATAAATTTAACGCACTTGGATCTGTGTGAAACCCATTTCCTGTAGGAAAAGTGATTTGCCTTCACTCGTATATTGAATAAAAAGAAATTAAAGAGCTTCCAAATAGCCACATTTATCATGAATGAGTTCAGTTGGGTGTATATAAGTATTAAATACCTATTCGGCACAGTTTAGTGACCACACCCCTTATCAGAATTGTTTCCTTCCTTATCTGCATTCGAAGGATCTATTCTTGTTGAAGTTTTGTAAAAGCTTGTTTACTCCTTAGTTCCCAACTTCTATCATAGCTCGTGCACAACCCTATATTAGTGTAAATGTATTACTGTCCTAGTTAAATATACTGCAGTAGCAGTTAAATTCGTTCTGAACTTGCGATCGTCAAAATGCGGTTGTTATCTTAAGTATATTTTTCTACACTAGAGATGAATCTATTGTTTTGTAGATGTCAATATGTTCTGAATAGACTTTTTGAGAGACTTGGTACAATGATATGAAGTTGCTTATTAGTGCAGTAGTTGGGTTCATAACACACAATAACACATCCATAATTCGTGGGAACATCAAGCAAAATTCGTGACTTCAATTAGCAGGATTATCAAATACATCAATCAAATACACTTTTACATCTATAATGTGAAAAAGGGAGTTTTGTATTATGTACATCCCAGAGTAAAGGCCTCGATATGGGTAGCTCTCTAGCACTGTGTTGATAAATGATGTGGTCGAACCATGAAACATGTTTTAGAACACTTAGGAATGTTTCCCGTTTACCTTAGTGGGTTTGCCGCCCAAGCTCGGGGGTGACTCTAGGAGGAATAACGCACGCCAGATAGAGTCAGTTGGTTGGGTGGAAAGTCAAAGTTGAGCTTTCAGTCGGTCCAGTCTTTTAACTTATAAAACAAAGTTTTAATTACTAGTTGTTAGCTTTAGTTGTTAAAGTTGCTAGCTGCATTATTAGAATGAGTAAACTTCATGACATGTTTCATGGCATTTATATTTTCCTCTTTGAATAGTTGAATATTTTAAAGCTAAGTGGTGAAGGGAAGGGAAGGTGTCGTAATGAGGATGCGAATGATGAAAGTATGGTAGGGCACCATAGAGTATATATGCATTCGATTATGCAATAGATTATTTTATTTTATTTATCAAACTGTAACTGTCTAACCCCGTTGTATCTTAACAACCACCTCGGGGATTCTTGTCCCTTTGTGTGTTGCTTGTGCTTGGAAGAGTGATGAATGCTATAAGAATGGTGATAGGGATTTTATTCATGCATAATTAAAATTGTTGATATAGATCTGTATCATTCCAAGGACTATTATGTGAACAAAACATTGTATTTGTCGTGCCTATGCTAACTATGTCTATTGAATAAGCTATGAATTGAGAAAGATCTCCTAATTGTGGTTGTATAGAATTATTGAAGTGCTTGCAGGAAAAGTAGTCGAATCATCCTACAATGACAAGAACTCAAGGTAGATATAAATGAAACTCAAGGAAATTATAAATGAACATAACTTGTGTATGTCTGCTATATAGTTTAGTTGTAAAGTAAGTGGCAAATGGAGGTAGTGAAAATAACCTCTTCGTATTCCTTGCTTGTAGTATGAAATGTCCTTATGAATTAAGTTGGTTCAAGTGATTTGCAAAGTAGCATGAGGACCACATGGAAAAATAAAGAATATGTATGTTATGTTTTAGTATTCCTTAAGGATGTTTTATGGTCAAGCAACATAAAAATGAGCTTAATCCAATTGGTGTAACTAAGTCTTCTTGATGTAGAGTAAAACAGTCTCACATTCCTTCTAATAATCAATTACAGTTCATTTAGGATGTCACAACTTGAGTGTCCTTGATGTTGCTATCTTAGGTGCGTTTGGTATATTACCTTTTTATTTGTTCTCATGGTGAGGATGTTGTAGAAAATATTCTTATGTATGAATTAAATCTAAGAAGGACTGTTTAGGGAAGATTGCTCCTTAATCCTTATAAAGACGATAGATACTCTAACAGGGGAGAAAAGCCAGATTTCTATTATGTACAGGAAGGTAATACTGTAAAAAGATAATTAAAAATGTTACTGTTATCTTACTATTTTATGGTATGCATAGTAAGTCGTTTTCAGGACACTATGATGATGACATGTTGTGAATTACATTAAAGAGAATTCTCAAATGATTGTTTTACAATGTGCATGGTTTTTGACATATTGATAAGAAATTTTCTTATAAAGGTTGCTGCTAACAGGTTGCACTCCAATTTAGTAACAGTGTAAACAAAAAATTTACCCTTCTCCGCACATATTGGCACCCAGGTATAAGAGGGACATTACATATGGTATCAGAGCAAAGGTCGAAACACTTGGGCCTATCTGAGTTCAAAAAATGGTGCTACCTATTTTGTTTTTTTGTTAATTAATGGTCAATTTGGCTTGAGATAATAGGAATCAATGAAATCACGTTGATCTACAACAAAAGTATTATAAAGTGCAGCATCTTCAATTAATTATATGCATTGGTTGACCTTGTAGTTATGCAGGAATAGCCTCTCCACTTGAAGGTGAGACACAACGAGGTAAGTACATAGCTATGTTGATATTTTGTTTATTTTGAAGATGTTTTTTATCCATGATTAAGACAAGTGTATCCTCTCCTTTTGAGTCACACAAAAATTTTGGTAAAGGTATGGAAGTCTGCATAAATGCGCACAAGACAAATAAATTTATTTGAGAAGCAACCTTTAGGGCTTACATTCATAGTTGGACTAGCTGTTAATGAATTGATACATATTGTTAAGGAAATGGTGAATAGGAATTTAAAGTTTTGTACCTTTTGTTTTCTATTTAGAAATGAATAAAATTGTATAATGAACTGATACATATTGGTAAGGAACTGGTGAATAGGAATTTAAAGTTCAGTACCTTTTGTTTGCTATTTAGCAATGAATAAAATTGTATAATGAACTGATACGTATTGGTAAGGAACTCGTGAATAGGAATTTAAAGTTTTGTACCTTTTGTTTGTTATTTAGCAATGAATAAAATTGTATAATGAACTGATACATACTGGTAAGGAACTGGTGAATAGGAATTTAAAGTTCTGTACCTTTTGTTTTCTAATTAGCAATGAATAAAAAGGTGACTCATAAGGAAATGTTTCCACTCTTTTTAGAAGTCCCATCATGTCATGTAAAGTAAGTAAAAACTAACTTCACACCATTTTATAAAAAGGGGATTAAGATGACAAGGTAGCTATTAATGAATTTTGATCAATAAATCATCTAAAAGAGTAAATATATTACCCCAAAATCCTAGCAAGTGTAGCTAAATTCATTATGTGCAAATCTAACTGAGAACATAAGTGATGCTGAAAGGATGACTATGTTAAAAAATGCATATTGTTAGGATTATGCAGGTATATGAAAATATACCAAATGAATATTAGTAGTAAGGTACAACTGCATAAATGCTAACACCTTTATGAACAAATTGTTGTTAACTAAGAACAATTGTTTCTAGTTGGAAATAATAGATTCATAGGAACTACTGGTTCTCAAGTTTTGGGTCCATAAAGAAACAATAGGAACAGACCGTCGATGCTCCCCCTATAGGTGTGCACAGCAATAGCATATGACCTTGTGGCCTAAATGGACATAAACCTGAGGTAAAATTTTATCATAGAATTGCTATCGTTTAGGTTTGGAAATAGTGGTGAATGATGATATAAGATGCTATGTAGTGAACTGTTATAAAGTAGAACATGGTTTTCTTAAAGAATCTCCAACTAGATTCCATTAACTACTAAATGAGTGCTAAGTAAATGCAGAAACTGAATGAAAAAACTGGGCATGCAAGAGAAGCCTAGAAAATCATCCTGTGCAAACATAGAGACTATTGATCTTTCATACATACTCGCAAGGTACGACAACAAATCTTTCAAAGACATGAAAGTAGATTTACTTATGAACTTGGGCTATAGTGCAACCAAGGTAAGTAATAAATTATGTTGTGCTTAAGAAATCAATAGAATGCCTTAGTGGTAAAAAGAGTGCACTAGTATAAAGACTCTTATCTAGTGAATGAGAAATGAAGTAAGACGTGACTTATGTTAAAAAGTTTGATGTTCTTTGAAGCAATGATATGATGTGATGACCACCTATGCAGTGATTGCAGGCGTGAAAAAATTTATCACCATGAGGAAGTGGTGATGGAGGTAATGGATGAAGGCTACCTTGTTTTCCCCTTGGGCCAACGAGGGACCACTATGCATTCTAGGGATGCCTAGATGTAAGAAATTTTGGTTAAGACTCATTCCACATACATTGAGAGGACTATCACAAGAGTGGGGGGCACCCTGTGAAGAGAATAACCTCTAGGAACTATGGGGTGTGCGAGAACAGAGTGCCTTAGCTTGGTGAAGCACCCTGAAGAGCACAAAAAGGAGAAATGCCTAAGGAAGGGTATCATCCTTGTGTTGGGTGGCTTGAATTGGTACTTGGAATACTATTAGCACTTGATGTGCTGGGATAGAGGACATCTAGAGAAAGAAATAATGGTGAAGCGCCCTAAATAGCACAAGAAGGAGATACGCCTAAAGAAGGGTATAGGGTATCGTGCATGTGTTGGGTGTCTTGTATCTGTACATGGAGTACTGTTAGCACTTTGAGTTCTAGGATGGAGGACATCGAGAGAAAAGAATAACGCCATGAAAAGGTATGAGCAATACAGGTAAACTAGTTCCTATATGTTTATTTATTGGCAATAGAACTAACATATTATGAAAATTGTATAGTGTTAGATTCCTAAGTTATACGTTGTTATCAATGTCGGTGTAGTAGACATGGATATGTAGTTTTGGTGACCTAATTCCACATGTCAAGAGGGATTAAGGAATATAAAAGCAAGCATTAAGAACCTGATGAAGAAAAGGAGACAAGGCTGGGAAAACATGTAACACCAAGGACGGTGTTAATTCAAGGGGGAGAGGATGTAACATCCCTTGCCACCTCGACCTAGAACTCACAGTGTAAGTAAACATCACTGTAAGTATCAACTATAAACCTCTGTCAAGTTGTGGTTATAATTGATAGGGTTAACTACTGAAAGCTTCAAACGACTAAAATGACATTTGGTGACGAACCCACTAGGGGGAAAGGGCTTTCCAGAAAAGGGGAACCAAGAAACTCACTGAATGATTGCAGTGTACCTTTAAATGCTAAGTGAATAGAGAGTAGTGTTTAATTACTAGCATTATAGCTTTTGGTATCTATAGTAGAGTCGATTAAGAAAAACAATGCTTTAATTATTAAGGGAACAAGGGGACCCTGCAACGGTTGGAGTATGGGAGTTAACTCTTATATTAATGACAATTTCCCTATACTAAGAAGATTGAAAAATAGTACCAAAGGATAAAATAAAATAGACGCTCACTCATAATTATAGAAGAAAAGGTTAATATGATTAAAGGACAAAAAAACAACCTTTTT
>LPNX010810638.1:208072-222342 GCA_001517045.1 Pseudotsuga menziesii | reverse complement strand
TATATACATATATACATATCTATATATCTATATATGTATATATATGTATATATCTATGTATATATATATGTATATATATACATATATATATATAGATATATACATATATATACATATATATATAAATATATATATACATATATATATATATATATATAGAATGGGACATTATTGGGAATTTTTTTTTAATGTGTTCATAATGTGGTAATGCGTAGTTTTCATGTGTCGACCTCGTCATTTCGATACTGTGGTTTTTCCGATTACATCTCCAATAGCTTTTATATTATAAAAATGGGAATGTTCCACAAAAAAAACCCCAAGTGCTATCAGGAATTGAAAAGGGTTAATATAATTAAAATATAGTGCAGTTAAAAGGGAAAAAATAGATGCTAGGTTGTATTTTTAGAAAGGTTAAAGAAAATACTAAAAGAGAAGGGATTTTAGTTGCCGAGTTAATGGCAATATCGTTTATCCCACATGCATGGGAAGAGAAGAATTGGAGAAGTCTGTGACCTTTTAAGGAGGTGAAAAGCAAGCTATTTGGGGAGACAAAAAAGAAAGCCTCTCGGGTATAGCCAGGAATTGCAAGGAGCCACAGGCAAAGGCGAGGAGCCCAATCCAAGAGCGTAGAGCTGCATGTGAAAATTGCAGTTGGAATGCTGGTGATGTGTTTTCTTTTTTATTTTTGTTTTAGAGCTACATGTGAAAATCCCAGTTGGAATGCTGGTGATGTCCTTTTTTATGATTTTAGGGGCTGCATGTGAAACCCCAGTTGGAATACCCATCAACCCATCGCGATATGTTAGTTTTACACATAGTGTTACCTTCATGCTTGTGAAGATCGCAGATGTAGAGTTTCATCCGGTTATCTTGTTTTATTGCTTATGGTGTCATTTTTCTATGGGTTAATTTGCATGAACTGAAGGTGACGCCATTGTCAAGTGGGTATTTTCTATGCGTTTAGGTAAATCCTTGCCGGTTACTTTTCCCTTCAGCAGGCTATTCATATGGACCATTTTTCTTTTGGTTTTGGTGGGATACCAGTGGGCTATCCCTATGCCATCAGGTAAATACTAGCCTGGTTACCAATACCATAGCACATTATCTCTTTTGTATGCTGTCCATTGTATGACAGTTGGTTGCTGAAGATCCCCGTACTCGTTTGCAGAAAATCCACATCGCAGCCTTTCGTATGGCTGGAAAACACTCTTTAGGCTCCATAGTTTGCACACTATATGTTTGATGAAATTCCTCAGAGAGAAAACCCTCACTCTTGTTTATTGATACTATTGGTACTCTTAGAGTCATTTTTGTTTATATACAAATAATGTATTGTCTTATTCTTAAGGGGCGGTCCTTTGTTTCTCTGGATGATGATGTATGTAAATCTGCAGGAGTGGTCATGCACTTAGCCATATCACATTGTTTCGGCCTCTTTCGAAGCCTCAAAATTGAAGTTCTGCACTAAATAACGTTGTTGTTTTGTATAGAAGCATAAATTTAATGCACTTGGCTCTGTGTGAAACACATTTCCTGTAGGAAAAGTGATTCGCTGTGTGAAACCCATTTCTTGTAGGAAAACTAATTTTCCTTCACTTGTATATTGAATGAAAAGATATTAAAGGGCCTCCAAATAGCCACACTTATCATGAATGGGTTCAGTTGGGTGTATATAAGTACTAAATACCTATTCGGCATGGGTTGGTGACCACACCCCTTATCAGAATTGTTTCCTGCCTTATCTGCATTTGGAGGATCTATTGTTGTTGAAGTTTTGTAAAACCTTCTTTACTGCTTAGTTCTCGATTTCTATGATAGCTGGTGCATGACCCTAAATTAGAGTAAATGTATTGCTGTCCTAGTTAAATATACTGCAGTAGCAGTTAAATTCGTTGCAAACTTGCGATCGTCAGAATGCTGTTGTTATCTTAAGTATATTTTTCTGCACTCGAGATAACTCTATTGTTTTGTAGATGTCAATATGTTCTTAATAGACCTTTCGACAGGCTTGGTACAATGATATGAAGTTGCTTATTAGCACAGTAGTTCGGTTCATAACACAAAATAACACATCCATAATTCGTGGGAACATCAAGCAGAATTCGTGAGTTCAATTAGCAGGATTATCAGATACATCAATCAAATACACTTTTACATCTATACTATGAAAAAGGGAGTTTTGTATTATGTACAGCCCGGAGTAAAGGCCCTGATATGGGTAGCTGGTTAGCACTGTGTTGATAAATGATGTGGTCGAACCATGAAACATGTTTCAGAACACTGAGGAATGTTTCCCCTTTACCTTAGTGGGTTCGTCGCCCAAGCTCGGGGCTGACTCTAGGCGGAATAATGCACGCGAGATAGAGTCAGTTGGTTGGGTGGAAAGTCTAAGTCAAGCTTTCAGTCGGTTTAGTCTTTTGACTTAGAAAATGAGGTTTTAATTACTAGTTGTTAGCTTTAGTTGTTAAAGTTTCTAGCTGCATTATTAGAATGAGTAAACTTCATGACATGTTTCGTGGCATTTATATTTTCCTCTTTGAATAATTGAATATTTTGAAGCTAAGTGGTGAAGCGCAGGGAAGGTGTCGTAATGAGGATGCGAATGATGAAAGTATGGTAGGGCACAATACAGTATATATGCATTCAATTATGCAATATATTATTTTATTTTATTTATCAAACTGTAACTATCTAACCATGTTGTATCTTAACAGCCACCTCGGGGATTCTTGTCCCTTCGCGTGTTGCTTGTGCTTGGAAGATTGATGAATGCTATAAGAATGATGATAGGGATTTTATTCATGCATAATTAAAATTGTTGATATAGATCTATATCATTCCAGGGACTTTTATGTGAACAAAACATTGTATCTGTCATGCCTATGCTAACTATGTCTATTGAATAACCTATGAATTGAGAAAGATCTCCTAATTGTGGTTGTATAGAATTATTGAAGTGCTTACAGGACAAGTAGTCGAATCATCCTGCAATGACAAGAAATCAAGGTAGATATAAATGAAACTAAAGGAAATTATAAATGAACATAACTTGTGTATGTCTGCTATATAGTCTGGTTGTAAAGTAAGTGGAGAATGGAGGTAGTGAAAATAACCTCTTAGTATTGCTTGCTTGTAGTATGAAATGTCCTTATGACTTAAGTTGGTTCAAAAGGTTTGCAAAGTAGCATGAGGATCACATGGAAAAATAAAGAATATGTATGTTATCTTTTGGTATTCCTTAAGGATTTTTTATGGTCAAGAAACATAAAATTGAGCTTAATACAATTGGTATAACTAAGTCTTCTTGAGGTAGAGTAAAATAGTCTCACATTCCTTCTAAGAATCAATTCCAGTTCATTTGGGATCTCACAACTTGAGTGTCCTTCATGTTGTTATCTTAGGTGCTTTTGGTATATTACCTTTTTATTTGTTCTCATGGTGAGGATGTTGTATAAAATCTTCTTGTGTATGAATTGAATCTAAGAAGGACTATTTAGGGAAGATTGCTCCTTAATGCTTATAAAAACGATAGATACTCTAACAGGGGAGAAAGCCAGATTTCTATTCTGTACAGGAAGGTAATATTGTAAAAAGATAATAAAAATGTTACTGTTATCTTACTATTTTATGGTATGCATAGTAAGTCATTTTTAGGGCACTATGATGATGACATGTTGTGAATTACATTAAAGAGAATTCTCAAATGATTGTTTTACAATGTGCATGGTTTTTGACATATTGATATGAAATTTTCTTATAAAGGTTGTTGCTAACAGGTTGTAATTTTCTGTAGTAACAGTGTAAACAAAAACTTTACCCTTCTCCGCACATATTAGCACCCAGGTATAAGAGGGACATTACAATGAATAGATCCTATGGCACTTTTAGAGAATCAAGAAGGCTTGTTCCATCACCTACCACTAGTTATGAAAAGGACATGAATGTACATGAATATATTATTTAGGATTCTACATAATTATAATTTTTCCATGTTTATTTTAAATGAAATTTTCATACTTGGTTTACGAAAGAATACATTTTCCATACACAGTTGTTAGCACTGGAGTTGTACCTTAGTTTTTCCATGTGTTTTCCTTGTTAGTTTACATTTTCCTAGAATTTAATCATAGTGCTCAGGTTTTAGTTCAATATTTTCCTAGTAATATTTTTATTTCCTTTTTCATTTCCATGATTACTATAATAAATGTTAGATAGTTTTGTTTTAAGTCTTTCCTAACGTTTTCAAAATATGATTTTACATGTCAAAAGTAGCTTATTTATGGAATTTTGTACATTATGATAAATACATATGGATTGACAAATTCCAGTAGCAAATTATATGAGGGCTATGCATGTGAGCATTGTGGGGATGTCAAATCATAAAAGGTAGTGGCATAGTGCTTATCCTGAAATATGTGGGGTTTTAAATGAAAGAATATTGATTCATAAATCTTGTTACGTCAGATTATTCTTGTGATGTTAAAATCATGATTGAGTTGTATTCAAATTTCATTCAATGAATTTCATATACCTCTTTTTCTCATTTAATAATGCCATATTTCCTTAGGTTTATTGGTTATATCGTCCCCAAAAACCTATTCTTCATTTGAATTCGTGTTCATTCCAGTGCACTGTGATTTAGAAGGTGTCAATATGAAGAAAAATAGTGGTAATCTTTGTAGGTTTGAGCCAATAATATTAAATGGGAAAAACATTTTCGGAAATGTATTAAGTTGTTGATGGATGCGAGATGGTACTCTTTCTTTAAAAGAATCAAGGGCTATAATTCTGAAGTGACCAAGCCTTCAAAAATTTATACTAGTACATATGTAAATTTCCAAACTTTGAGATTTGAATGAAATGAAGGTTCAATTGCACAGGCAACAAGACTTCCCGTTGAAGGTGAACGTTGGTTCAATAAACATATTTTTGAAATTAATTTGAGTCTATACTTACTACCTTGTTATGAAACTTTGGAATGGAGAAAATGGATACATCTTAGTAATGTGAAACATGAGTGGATATATGTGCTCGGCATCATACAACATGATATTGCTTTTGAACGCAGGTTTTCCACCATTTTTAGGTATCATCTTAGATTTCTTATGCATATAAATGGGTAATCAGAGTTAAATTACCCTAATACTTGTTAAACAACATTGAGAACATTGTTAGTTTTCAAATTTAATTTAACTTGATTGGGATCTTTATCTGAAAAAATAAAAAACACATAAAGATAGATAAGATAGAGAAGATACACAGGACATGAAGATTTTTATCGGGGAAACCATAAAGGAGAAAACCCCACAAAATTCTCGAGTGTAGTTTTTTCACTAAGAAAATACCACAAGATGGAAAACCACAATAATAAGAAATCCTATGTCTCTCTCTCTCTCTCTCATTTTCCTTCTCTCTCTTTCCATGCAAACTTGACTAAGTGAGTGTGTGTATAAATTAGGGAGGGAACCTCCCTATTTATACCCTTCAAGTTACTGACGTCCTATATTTACTAAGCTGACCTCTAATGCTAATGTGGCCCAACTCTCCTATGGATACTCCAAAAATACATTTCATTACATTATACTATGGACTACTACCCTGAATTACGGTAAAGGTTTTACCCCAAGGACCATACACAATAATGACATATTAAAAGGAGGGAGCACAATTGTAATGGGAGCACAACGTCATGCAATGATAATATACATAAAAAATATATTCCAAATTTGTATATACAATGACACTCCCTCTTAACTAGGAATGTATTCTCCCTCCCCATAGTCATCAACAAATTTGGTCAAGTCATCATTACGAAGTCATCATAGTAGCTGCTGCAATATTTCTCATCTTGCCGATCATTAAATAGTGATATCATCGAAAGTTTCTATAAATCCATCCATGTGTCATGTTGGGTGTAGGGATATTACTCATATATATCTTCATCATATCTATGAGAAATCCATCATGTAGGTACAACCTAGGACCATTCATTACATTTCCAATGCAATCACCCACCTCTCCTACCTCCATATTATCATATCCATATCATCTTGTCATCATAAATAGAGCAGACATAGCACATCCTAGATGCATATCATGGTCAGCCCATGTTTTACCAACAAATGAGTTTGACAATTCTTTTACATCACCAAGACACCTTGCATTCTTCCACTATGTGAGAATCACCTGGGTGCACACCACGGTCCTTCTGACCTTTCATGATATTCAACATTTAAAAACACATAAGGACCGATTATGTCCAAAAAACCTACGTACGATGCCATGATCTTTCACATTCCAGGACTACCTCAAGAAATTATTACATATAATGAAAACCTACGTACCGCACCAGGATCTTTTCCATCCAAATATAACCTTCTTGGATTTATTAAATTCAAACAATTTGCATACCACTCTAGGATCTTTTAAGTTCAAGAATAATTACATTTGAATAACTTGCATACCATACCCAGATCTTTCACATTTGAGGACAACCCGTACCAAGACTGATTAATTTTGAACAACACATGGACCATTTGAAGATATTTTACATTACAAGGAAACCTACATGACTAATTACATCCGAAGAGTGTGTGGACTATGCTAGGATATTGTAAATTCAAGGAAAACATGTCTACCTTCCCATGTATATCTCATGCATATGTGTTTTCCAGTCTCTCGTCGACTGTAGCATAGTATCACGTTGGGACCAATTACGTCACCGAGACAACCTCCAGCTGCGAGTATGCTATAAATCATCACTCCTTCTTTCTAGGGGTGTCATTCTAAATCACAACAAGTCTTTCTCTAAAGTACTAAAACTTCATTATTGAAAGTGGCTTGGTTAATAGATTGATGATATGCTCATATATTTCGATGTACTGGAGCTTCACTACTCCTCTCTGCAACATATTCCTAATATAGTGGAACTTGATCTTGATACGCTTTGACTTGTCAAGGAACATAGGGTTAACACAACTATGGTTATCACAAAATATTCTCATCACATCTAACTAGAGATCAAACAAATCAAATAGTATCTTGTGTAGCCACACTGCCTCACAACTAGTCAAGCAAGATGCAACATGCTCTTCCTTGGATGTACTTAACGCAATGCAAGAGTGCTTCCTATTAATCCAGAATATCACACTCGATCAAAAATTGAAGCAACAACCCTAATTTCTCTTCCTATTAGTGGAAATTCCTTCCCAATATGAATTCACATAACCGTACAGGTTAATCTTCTGATTCGAATCATACTTGGCCCCATACTCGACTATACCCTTCAAGTACCTCAATACAAGCTTTGTAGCAATCACATGAACATGTCTCATGTCACTGCATACTTTCGTTAACCAAGGAAAATCACATCGTCACTTTGTCATACCTCTATTCCTAAGAAGAAGTGCATCATCCCCAGGTAATTCATCTCAAACTCAGTGGAAATATTCATTTTTGAATCTACATAAGCTCATAGGCTCATTAGTAAATCTGCTTTCCTCTTAGTAAATCATAAGCTCATCATGAAGTTTTTCATCCTAGAATACCATGTCATGGGTTCCTATTTCAATCCATACAAGTATTTCTTCAATTTACATGCATGAGTATGCCTATCATATATCTCGAATCCTAGTGGCTACTCTGCATATAGTTCCTTTTCAACTACACCATTAAATAATGTTTTCTTGATGTCCATCTAGTGTATATTCCATTTCATTACTACAAGTAATGCAACTATAGATATGATGGAAGCGTATCTTGATACGGGTGCAAATGTCTCTTCATAGTATTTGCCTTGTGTAATAACTCAAAAATTCGTAAAAATTTAAAATTTTTCATTTGACATAAAATGTTAAATGTCACTACTATAGTACCCCTAACTGTTAGTAGATAATAAAATAGTTTGAAACAGAAACACAAATTACTCCTTTATAAGAATTTGTATTGTCTAGAGGCTTGTCTTTTACAAAACTGTGTTAGTTTTGTTTTCAACTTACCAGTTGTAATTTTCAGAAGTAGAAAAGAAACTTGTATTTTACTAATGCTAGGTATACTGTTGATTTCTTTTGGCAAGTAGGGAAAGTTTTTTAGGGATGATCGAGGCTTACTTAGCTTAAATCTAAAACAATGGAACTAATGATTCTTTATAGGTTTTAACAGGTAAGCGTATGTTCCAGTAAAAATAATATGTATATATTCAGATCAAGAAGATACTTCTCTAGCATAAATATGATGCTAGTCTTAGAATGTTTAAATGCAACTCGTCTCCATCAGAGGTAATGTTGATCAAAAGTTGTCAAAACTCCATAAATATTTTACAACAAATACTGCATATGCATGGGTTGAAAAACCATGATCAAATACTATCAAAATGACATCAAATAATTTGGATGATTAAGGATAAAATTCTAAAGAACACTAGTATTCTTGCTTACATTTATTTATAATCTAGGGTTTAAATAGAAGGAATAAAGTTTACATCTTGATACCTAGATCATTCAATAACATTTGGTGTTTATCACATTTATCTTTGTTCTAAGCTTTTATGAACACTCTTTTCTTAATAAAAAACCCAAAATCACTTTTAGTGCTATCTATTTACTCAAATTTTGGATCCTAGATTCACATTGAGATTCTTATGTGGGTTTATGGACTGCATTTTACTAGCATCCCCAATTACACATTGCATTAAAATAAGTGGGTCAAGATTCTAATCCTAGCTGGAAGAATGCCTTTTAAAACTCTTACAGTTTTTACTTTGATACCTTCTTATTGTATCTTACACCTCAAATTCAAGTGTATCTTTTAGCTTTAAACTTATACATTTACACAAGTTTGTTTAGTAAAAACTTGAGATAAGAATGTTGGTTTCCAATAATATAGGTGATCTTGTTATAGCGTAGGTTGTAGTTAACATTTTACCTTCCAACTCTTAACAAATAAAAAGGTTAATTCAAGGAGTCATTAGATCTCCTTCTTGAAGTAATTTATGGTGAAAACTTGCTCTTTACTTATGTTTGATAAACAAGTTTAGCAAGAGACATTACTTTATAGTGAATTACAACAAACCCTAAAAGAACAATCTTATCTTATTACTAAGGTTGATGGATTTGGTATCGAAATGATCAAAGTACAAAAACATTATTAGAAATCAAAATATGATATGGTTTTGATAATTAACGTTTGATTGATAATCATATTAATGCAGATTATAAACTGCATACAATACTATGGAGAAACTATCCACGTCGAAGAAAAATCTAGAAGGACATGTGGAGGATCAATGCAATCGTTAAATTGACTTTGGTTCTTACCCTAAACTCCATTTGGAAGAGTGTGAGGGTTTCTTTTCTGATGTGGCCAAGCTGTGAGCTCGTGGCTGTCATTACACTTTGTTGACTTCTTGTTTTTCCATATCCTTTGTGAGGTAGGCCTTGTGAGAGGTAACGACTGGTTTATTTTTGTATGTGTTTTACGATTGATAAAAATGGACAAAGCTTGTAGAAGAGTGCTCCTTCACTCAAGTTGGAATGTTTCTCATTTTCATTTGGCTTTGTGAATTTGGGTTTAAGTTGTAACTCACACACTAAACTCATCTAGGGTTTGCCTTTCGAAATGCAATCAGGCTGCTCCAGCTGCTTGCATCCACGTCTTCTCCGACGATCATCAATTTAGGTAATTGCCGGTCACAATTTTTGTTTTACAGCAATCTTGAGTTTTAAGTACATTTTTTAAAACTGTATCTAATGCTGGTTTTTCTGCGTAGGTTACTCTCATGGAATTTGGGGTTTAGCTGCAAGCACACCTCTCCTTTCACGGCCACACAACCCTGGTAAGCCCCGGTTGAACTGAGGGTATTCTCCTGCATTGGTATTATGGTGGTTGAAAGATAAGGATACTTGCTACTAAAATGAACTCAGCCTCATTTTTACTTCTTAGGTTGTTCTACATGTTGTTTTGGTTTTGTAAAGAAAACCCTAAAGGGCATTATGTGCAAGTTCTTGAAGGCTATTGCAGCCGTGACTTGGGGTTTACTTAACAAATCCTTTACGGTTTGCAAGATGTAAAAAAATTTTGTTTAACTTTTAGAACTCGGCTTTAAGTCGTGATAAGGTTGTTCGATATCTACCTAGTTACTTAAGTTTATACATCGATTTCATAGGTTAAGAAAAAGACTGTTTACTCAGTCAAGACTTGTAAATAGGCGAAGGGTTGTTAATAGTTAAAAATTTTGTGAATAAGATAAAACTTGTCTTTCATAAACCCTAGGTAAATTTCTTTGAGGTTTACAGTAAAACATGGTTTTACAGTACAGAATGTAAATATTAACTTGGAAATTATTATAAAGACCTATGAACTACCTAACTAGGTTAAAACCCTAAGTACTATTTTTATTGTTCCTATAATTGTTTATTTAACTTTATTTATTGTGTTTAGAATAAATAATAGTACTAGTAACAGTTATGTGATTAATATGGCTACTAGTGACTAAAGTATACTCTATTTGTTTCCTGTAATTAGATATTACAGATACTTTTAGTAGATCAGTTAAGTACTGCTAGTTTTCTATAAATGAATGACATAAAAACTATGTAAGTAATCATTGGCATTTTTCATAGCGAGTAATAAAACATTCTACTTACTTAACTTAACAACCAGTTGTACTAGAGTACTGCCTTATAAAAGGCGTGGAAAAATACAGTGTGGTATTTTTCTTTCGATTGATGTTTCATTTACTAATATTCCTATGGTTCTAAATATAATATACTAATCACTAATATTATCAATAAATAATTCTATTTTCTTCTTAAACCCTAATGTAACAATAACATACCTATCCTCAAAAACTAGTAATCATTTTCTAAAGATAGTAAATAAATTGTAAATAAACATCAACAAATAAAAACTTATCAAATGATGAGGTTACAACAACTTAAGTAGGTTATTCCTCCCAACCAAATCTTAGAGAAAGCTTAGTATGCACTTCCTTATGACCCTCGAGCCTGTTCCTGGTCCTCCTGGCAGAGTACTTGGTGAAGGATGTATCCTTAAGACCTTCTATCATGTGACTGGTCAAATTACTGTAGTAATTCAATCCTGCTTACAACAGTAAGAAGTTCAGCCCAACAACTGCATAAGTTGAGTTCTCAGCAGGTAAGCCCTCAAACTCACTTCAATCAGTCCCCTCCATCGAATTTCTGATGTGCACTTCATTCACTGTTAATTATCACCATTCTAGAATGAGCAGCCTTAGCTGTCTTCAATGGAAAGTTTTATAATAGTTCCTAGGTCTTCATGGGTCAGTTTTTACTTAATAAGCAACCTGCTCCAGTTCCACTTTCTTGGGGAATGATGGCCACAGATATATGGAAGCTGCCACCTGCAACAGTTAGAAGTAGTTTGAGGATGATGCCACTTGTCAGTATACTCTCCACCTAGACTCCTCCACCAAGTGACCAGTTAACACTCTTTTAATAGCTTCCCTAAGTTGTTGTCTCATCATGTATTTATTTAATAATAAAATATTCTGAAATACATTAATTATCTTTGACCCGAGTTGGTCACAAATAATAACTTATCACAAAATATAGCATAATGTTTCTCAGTAACATTAAATTGTTTTGAAATTTGGGTCATGTGACATACATACCCCCTTAATTTAGAACATCGTCCTCAATGTTATTTATTCCTCATCTTTAGAGTTCCCCTGAAATAGAATTGGATATGCATCCCGCATATGACTTTCCAATTTCTAGGTGGCTTCTTGCAGACTAAGGTGCTTGCATTGCACCTTCAGCTGACCAATGGTGTGATTCCAATGCGAGATCTCCCTCCTTTCGAGGATACAATCCTGTCCACTAGAAAATCTCCTCTGGGTTCTACCTGCACATCGTTCCAATTAATAACATGAGTAGCATCATGTACATATTTTTTTAATATAGAAATATGGAAAACATTATGAACTCTTAGATTTTGGTGGTAGAGCTAGCTGATATGCTACCTGTCCTATCTTGGACAGTATTTCAAAAGGACCACAATATCAAGGTGCTATATTAGCACTGCTATCCAACCTCAGAGAACTCTTTTTAGGTCTCACCTTAATAACAACATGTTCACCTACCTAGAACTCCTTTGGATTTTGTTCAAGGTCTGCTTGGATTTTCTATCGATCTTACGCAATTTTTAAATTACCTTGTACCTATTTTACAATTAGCTCCATCTCTTTTAATAATTTAGGTCCTAATACTAACTTGTCAACTGAATTACTCCAAGATATGAGAGTATCGCATTTCCTTCCATACAGAATTTCAAAAGGACTATATCTAGTTGAAGCTTGATAATAATTATTGTAAGCAAACTCTACTAGGTGTAAATAATCTTCTCATTTACCTGGTTGCTCCTTTACATACATTCTGAGTAGATCCTCTAATACCTGATTTACTCTTTCACTATGTCCATTAGTTTGAGGATGAAAATATGTAGTAAAGTTTAAGGTAGTATTTAACCCTTTAAACAAAGATTTCCAAAAGTTACCTATAAACTTAGGGTCTCGGTATGAAATTATCACCTTCGGTATTCCATGCAACCAAAAATTTTGTTTTAAGAAAATATCAGCAATATTTGCAGCTTTATAAGTAGTTTTTATAGGTATAAAATGGGTTGCTTTACTTAATTTATGAACAACTACCATTACTGAGTCATTTAAGTTCTGATTTCTAGGCGGTCCTATAAAAAAATCAAGGCTAATTATCTTCCATTTCCAGCTAGGAATAGGCAATGGCTAAAGTAGCCCAACAAGATGCTGATGTTTGGTTTTTACTTGCTGACATTTGAAGCACCTAGCAATATATTATGCCAATTCATTTTCATGTTTGGCTAGAAATAATCCTTTCTTAGCATGGTTATGGTTTTTTGATAACCCGAATGTCCTAAATAAGGAGTTTTATGAACTTCATTTAAAATTAACAGCTTAATATTAGGTACATTAGGTATGTATAATCTATATTTATACAATAATAATCCTTTTTCATTCTAACTGTACCATATACTTAGACTTTCTACTAAAATTTCTTTTACTTTTGCTTGTAATTTTCAATAATTTTCATCTTGTTCTATTCCAGCTTCTAGCTGTTCTTCCAAGTCTTTCTTATAACTGCTGATAGCTGCTATAAAATTCAACTTTGCATTTCTACTTAATGCATCAACAACCTTATTCTCATTTCCTTTAATATGTTGAATTTCAAAATCATATTCACTAAGAAAAGCTAGCCACCTAGCTTTCCTAGCATTCAAGTTAGGTTGATCCAATAGATATTTCAATCCTTTATTTTCTATCATTAGTGTAAGCTTCCTTCCTATTAAATGATGATGCCACATTTTTAAGGCATGTATGACAAAAGCTAATTCTAAGTCATAGGTCGCATAATTTTTCTCATGAACCTTCAGCTTCCTAGACTCATAAGCAATGGTGTGTCCTTCCTGAGTTAATACTCCACCTAAACCGGCATTGCATGCATCTATACATAATATTAAATATTTATTAGGGTGATCTTTGACAAAGCTATTATCAGCAAAACCTATTTCCACTTTTTTTCAATCATCTTTGAAAATTTTTGAATGGTCATGTATCGACTCAAACATAGGTAAGTGAATCACCTAGAAATCATGGGTCATTAGTATGAAAGTCATTCATTGCATTCCTTCCTAAACTAATATTAATATAATACTTAACATGTTAGGAAGGGACCTTGGGTACAATTTTTACTTCTACTCCAGATATATGAGTTGTCTAACATATATTAAAGTCATCGAAAATAAACAATCGCCACATTATTAGACTGTCTACATATCATAAATATCGAAATGAGATTTTTATTTAGAGTACTCATAAGAAACCATACGACTATTTACATCATAGTCATGAGAAGAGTGAAACATATAAGAATAACATCAAGTGGACATAACATGACAAACACATCAAGATCCCATAAGCATGAGACCAATATACGTGGTTCACCTACTCCATGGGATACGTCCTCCAAACTTGTCACATCTTGTGACATTTATTATATTAAAAATTGTTATAATCAGTAACAGTCATGTTGTCATATTTTCTTTCTGTTTCCTCTGGTGTACCCCTCACTATATCAATGGATGGATACAAATACCTATCCTAACCTTAGTAGTAATGTAACCATCACTTATAACATTTTTTCCTCTACTCATCACAACCATCCAATGTATCAGATTACATTCAAGAGAAAACTCCC
>LPNX010810638.1:166980-207838 GCA_001517045.1 Pseudotsuga menziesii | reverse complement strand
ATATATATACGTATATATATGTATATATATATACGTATATGTATATGTATATATGTGTATATATATGTGTGTGTATATATATACATACATATACATATACACACACATATATATACACACATATACATATACACACACACATATATATACACATATCGCAATGTGTATATACACATATCGCAATGTGCATCCCCTCTTTGTATGAATGAAAGTCCAAATTCGCAATGTATTTTCATGTGAATATTTACACACACTATAGTCCTTTAGCTCAAGATTGATATTCTAGTTTTAATTTAGAATTAAAATAAAGTGTTGGACACTTAAAAATTAAAGTATTCCATTGTTAAACATTAGCGTATTCAACTTCTCGTTATGAGTGAAACTTGGCTAAGAGGGGAGGGTATGAATACTTAATACCTAAATATTTTAGCTAAGGATTTATCATGGGAGGATATCTCTTGAAGTGGCTCCTTTGGGTGCTTTGACCTGGAATCCAAATGAAAAAGGCCACTCATAATAAATAATGGATCTTTAGGAACTGGTACTTACCCATATCAAAGCACTTGGAAACAAGATAAATGCGAATCCGATTTGCAGCTCTTGAGGCTGATGTTTTAATAGATTCCCATGGAACAAAAGAAGGACGCATAATTCGATTCACATATCTTGAGGATGATGTTTATGCAGATGTTTTTAGCTCCAGGGATCGAAATTCTCATCAGATCACCATTCAATCAAAATATGGGAACAATTACATAGGGTGGGAACTCCTGAGATCTAATGCGTATCCACACAAACAAATAAGATGAAGCACCATTACAACTTTCATCTAATCAGATCACATTTGGATTATTTTTTAGAAATAGCTAGATCGCAAATTCAAACTAGCTGCTGGTAAGAGGATTACCACACGGAAAAAATTCAATCAAGCATAATTTTCTAGATCTGTATTTCAAAAAAAAAACGCATACCAAACGTCTAATAATCCTTACAAATCAAAATCTCTAAGTGTTATGAATGAAAATAGAAGACATACGTACAGATCTAATTTAATGAAGATAAAGATCAATAGTTCAGTCATGGAACTTATTCCACCATCCATATTTTAATATGGTTCTTTTTAAACTCAGGAAGTCATCCCCATTGGGGAAAATCCAGGTCTTCAGATAATCCAGCATCTCCTCTTCCAAATGTCTAGACCATTCCTCTTCCAAATCATAGATATCCTCTCTACTTCAAGGTGGAGACACCTCCTCTCATCCACTAAGATCTATTCAAAAAGGCCGAGATCAAATCTTAAAAGAAGGAAATGCAGAAAACTATTAACACTTAGAGATCTCTCTTCAGTCAAAGAGAGCCTCCCTTCCTCAAGACGCAACCTTTATTCTACCAAGAAGGGGCACATTTGCCTCTTTGAACATGCCCTGACCTCTCCTCAATCAAAGAGATCCTCCCTTCCTTTAGACACAAGGATCCATCTTTCAAACAACACATAGTTCTCCTCTCAAATGCCAATGCAGAGATCTTCTATAAGGCTCAGGATCAATGCTCATAGCCAACACAGAGATTCTTTTTTCCCTTCGAACCAAAATCACATCTTCAAACCAATCTCCCAGTTGAGTGCGTGCCCTCTTCTGAGTTTCATGACCTAATAAATATTCAAGGAGAATGATTGTCCCTCACTGGGTGTCAAGTTACTACAATTAAGGAGGAAAATATGCCATTGATTTTGTAGCGGCAGGTNAGTTTCATGACCTAATAAATATTCAAGGAGAATGATTGTCCCTCACTGGGTGTCAAGTTACTACAATTAAGGAGGAAAATATGCCATTGATTTTGTAGCGGCAGGGTTCCCCTTTATTTCGCAGTCCATGTAGGCATGCGTCCAGTCAAAATATTCGTTTGGCCTTAATCACATATTTCATTTTAAAATATTCTGGTTAAGGAAATGTGTATATTGTGCACCCCCATACTTGTTTTCACAATTCACCAACACCTTCCCACTTGTCATAAAAAAGGATAAAATGTAATTATGCTTTATTTACATGTCATATAAATGATTTATTGTAAAAAAGGTAATCGCCCTTTATTTAGTTCATATAAAGTATTCTCCTATGTATTTAGGATTATTTTTGGTTGTAGTGATTATAAGGGAATATAATCAAACCATATTTTCATCATGCCCACCAACATGGCGTTTCCCTATCACCTTTTATACTTTAAAAATATGTGCATCTCAACATATAAAGTATAATATGAGTCTTTATGAATTTAGTCTCAATAGATGGTATGTTATCGAATGGTTGAACGAAGTAAGGTGATGGTGATAACTTTCTTTTCAATTTTGAAGGGCTACGTCTTATAGTCCTTTTAGCAGTTTAACACTTAAACTCCTTTGACCTCTTTTATGTCATTGTTAGGAGGACTTCAACTCCCTCTGTCATGGTTTAACCATAATAGGATTAGTAACTCGGCTACGATATCTTGGCTGGGATAAAATTAAGCGAAGTACAAACCCATTTTAGGGTGGAACTTATCTCTAATACCAACATACTCCAAACGATAGATAATACTAAGATATCATTTATGGCTCTTTTAGTTGTTCTCCTTTAGCCCTTATGCACTTAGTTGACCGTCGTTAAGTTGTGTTGAAGTATTAGTTCTTGTAAGTCTATAACTTAGGTAAATAACTCATGTAGATTTCCTAGTCTTATTCTTGGTGGGGCATTGGCTTTGAGCTCCTTACTAAGACAAATACAGTAAACATTTTTAAAACTACAAAGTATTCAGGATACAATAAGCGGGATATACATGAAAAATTCTTAGGATTGGTTTGGTGGTTAATAAATTTTTTAACTTTTTAAAATTGTCTTCACACTTCTAATTCCAATCGAATTTCTTCCCCTTTTTCTGCAAAGAGGTTATATGATTTGCACTTCTTGAAAACCCTTCGATGAATCTCCGATAATAACCTGTAATCCCCATAAATAATCAGACATCAGTTACATCTTTTGTGAATATCCAATCTTCAATTTCCTTTATCTTTTCGGGGTCAACATAAATTCCTTCTTTAGTTACCATGTGGCCCAGATACTGGATTTTATCTTTAAAGAAGTCACATTTACTTAATTTTGTAAAAATTTGATGTTCTTGTAACTCTTGTAATACAATTTTTAAGTGCTCTTTATGTTCCTCTTTAGTCTTTGAGTAAATTATTATGTCTTCAATAAATACGACCACAAATTTATCCAGATATTTGTGCATTACGTTATTCATTAGACACATAAAAACAGCTGGGACATTAGTAAGCCCGAATGGCATAATGACAAATTCGTAATGTCCATATCGAGTCCTAAATTTTTTTTTAAAGATGTATTCATCCTTGATTTGGATCTACTGGTATCTAGATCGTAAATCAATCTTTGAAAGCACCATGTCTCTACGTTGCTAATCAAATAGATCTTCTATGCAAAGTAACGGGTATCTTTTCTTGATAGTCGTTTTATTTAGTTGATGATAATCTATACATATTCATAGAGTTCCATCCTTCTTCTTAACAAAGATGAAAGGTGCCCCTCAAGGAGACACACTGGGTCTAATGTAATTCTTATCAATGAGTTCTATTAACTATGATTTAAGTTCATTTAATTTCATTATATTCATCCGATAAGGTGCTTTTGAGCCGGGCACTGCTCTAGTTACCAGCTCAATAGTAAAAATCTAATTCCTGTTTCGGTAGCTGTCCCAGAATTTCTTTCGAAAATACATCTGAATATTCCCTTAGAATCATAACATCTTCTAGTTTTAATTTATCTCCGTTGTTAGTAATTTCTTCATTAATTACTGTTATGGAAAAACCTTTACAACCTTTCCTAGCAGCTCTCTTAAGCTACAAAGCATAAATTTTCCTTAGAGTTGTTTTCATAGGGACTCCCTTTACATTTATTAAATTTCCATTACTATTTATGCAAGTGAAGTTTTTATCAAAGCAATTCAGGACCACCCTATGCTTTTCTAACCAATCCATACCAATTAACATATCATATGAACGTAAAGGTAACACATTGAGCTTAACAAAGGTTTCAAACTGATCCATAGTTACTGCACAATTTTTAATAAATCTAATTACTTTTCTCTTTGCACCAGTAGATAACTAAACTAACCAAGATCTTGAAACATTTTCAACTAAAAGCTTACACTTTTCTACTAAATTAGGAGAATTATAGCTTAAAGTAGCTCCTGGATCATTTAAAATAGATAGAGGTATTTGATTTGTCTTACCTTCCACTTCCACCATGGAAGTTTGATAATCTTCTTACTAGTTCTCTAATGATGCATTGATCCCAGGCATTGTCCTCGCTAGATTACCGACAATCATCTCCTCCTATATTGTGTGTATGTTGCTAATAGTCTTCTTCTGATTGGGGCAAACTGATGCATAATGCAGACCATTACATTCCCAACACTTTATGGGTTCTTTTCGTTCAAAATTCTTTGTATAGCTACTGTGGTTGTTAGCAGATTCTTTATTCCTTTGATTATTTGGATTGGTCTGTGAATTACTTTTGTTCCCTTGGAAATTTTTAGTAGGAAAATTTTTTGTGTTACTATTCTTAAAAGTTCGATTAGGCACAAAATCTTTCTTTTTCAGTTAAAAGTTATTATTCATTTTTGAGTCCCTCCCATACCGAATATGTTTTGTAATTATGAATATTTGATTGTACCTGTTTCTGGTGAGGAGCTCAAGGCCAAGGCCCCACCAAAAACAAAACCATCTAGTTTGTATAAGTTAGTATTACGTAAGTAGAAAACTTAGGAGACGAAAGACAGTGACACCATTTAACTGGCGGCTAACCTAAACCTAAAAGGGATAGAAAAATGAATGTTTGGGGAGCCACAGTGATACTATAACCATATCACTTTGATCATGGTAGCATTTAGGGAAGGGATTCCTACTTCACCAAAGGAAATGCGCTTATTGTGACTAAGACACCCTAGCTTAGTATTTAACCCTAATGTGGCTTAAGTCTGATAGAAGGAGTTGCACTCAGTTTGGCATCAACATAAAAGAGTAAAGGATTTTAATAAAAGGGACTATAGGACATCGCTCCCTTGAAAAATTGAAAGGAAGATATGATCTTCGCCATACCTAGTCTATGTAAGTTTGGTGACATGCCATCTTCCGAGACGAATTATATAGAGACTTATTTTATATTGACATATGTTGGATTAACATATATAGTCAAGGTATACATATAAATAATTATATTTATATTTAATAATGCTGGGGGATGCCTACCTTGGCAGGAATGATGGGGAAATAGACTAACTATACTCTCCTCAAGAATCCCTTATTTTTCACAACAACCGGAATCATCCAAAACTTAGGGAGAAATTCTTTGTAAAAATTAAAAGGGTGATTAAAGAAAAATCCTGTATACTTATATATATAAATATATATATATATATATATATATATATATATATATATATAAGTCCATTTCCTTTGAAGAAAAGAATATTTTTCTTTCTACGGCGAATAAGAAGTAACTGATCTAATTATTCTCCACGGAAAGGATTTACAAAAATGTGAAATACGCATATTATTTTTCCTTAACTATCATTTGGAAAAAGAAAATAATAAATATGTTTTAGAGGCTAATAATCTGGTGGTAGGTGGGAAGCATGACCTGGATGTAGTTAGTGGACTGCATGATTTACTACAAAATTGATGGAGACCTACCATGGCACAAATGGTGGAAGAGATACTGCTTTGACACATGGGAACTAGGCACACACATAGGAGAAGACCGTTTCCTTTTTTTTTATATAGGGTATGAAAATTCTTTATGGGGGAGGAATTGGTTTCTTCTCTATCAAAAGGGAAGATACGATTTCCAAACCAGAATGGTTTGTCTGCCTGCATTTTTGTTTATAATTTATCAGAGTTCAATGGAATGGGATGATATTTCCATGATCTGCATAAAATAGAAAAGGGGAAAAACATTCTCTCTTGAACAATGTCTCCCTCTAGCATTACTGTCTTGTCTCCTCTCTTAACGTTTTAAAGATTCATTCAACTGCTTTTGAGGTAAATGCCTAACAGAATCCAAGGCCACTAGAGAAGTTGTAGAAGAAACCATTTGATCATGCACTGATCCATCCAAATCAATTTCAGACAACAGAAGTCGCCTACGAGAGCATTCGAAACCTCGTTTGAACAATGCAATGCATAAAAATATCCCACTGTGGAAAATCCCACGTTTGGAGAATTGGGTAGAAGAGGTGTATGTGGATTGCAAAGTCTAGATGGTTGTAAATCTGGTAGCTACATGTTCATGTTCCATCCAAATCATCATTACTGGATTGATGTAAGTATTCCTACCTTCCTCTTAGAGCACCCTGCAATTGTTATCTAGAGGGATATTGTCTCTTACACCCTATATGCATAATGTCCCTCCTGTACACTCCTCAACAAATTGCAATTTTGAATATTGTTGTATGAGGGATTCTGGGTGAGGAGCTCAAGGCCAAGGCCCCACCAGAAGAAATGTTCAAAGTTAGGCGATAAAATTCCTAAATCATAAAACATCAAGACAACTTGACGGAAGGCAACTGGAAAACCACTAGGTTGAAAAATAAATGGCTAGGAAGCCATAAAATTGATAAGGTTCTGAGATTCGTGTTCACACCGAAAGTTATCCTTATTAGGATACCATGACCTGGTAACAAAAATCATGTTATATTTAACCCATGATGGAGGGGGATGCGATATGTTTTTTTTCCTACGACGACATAAAAGAATCAAGGAGTCGAAATGGAAAGGAAGAATATCACCTTCATCATACCCCCTTTAAATAACTAAAAGGTGATATATGAATTATAAATGCTAATACTTAACATATATTTTATTAATATATGGAGTTAATTATATGTCTGTATGTGTGTGTGTGTATATATATATATATAGACACACACACACACAAAGATTAAATGAGGATAGGGAGCTCACGTTGGTGGGCATATTAAAAGAAATATAATTAGATTATATTCTTTCTTGATAAAAAAACCATTTATTTGATTAAGGATAAAAGAAGGTTTAGGGTGGACGCATGCCTCTAGGTTGTAATGGACAAAGAAATTAAGGGAAAAACCTGCCTCAACAAAATTAAAGGCATATTTTCAAGCCTTAATTTATGGGAACGCTACAAACAACAAATGAGGGGCAGAATTACTGCCTTGAGTTGTGGGAATCATGGCGCAGGTTAAGTAAAGGATCGTTCCCTTTTCAGGTTATTAAATAAGTCATGAAGGGAATATGAAGGGGGTTCTTTCTCCTGGGTATATGGGCGAGCTTTCAAAAATCCTCTTGAAGGTCGAATGGAAAGAGCTATGCCCTTTTTTTTCTTTTCCCTAGGAATTCGAGAAAGAAATTTTTGGCTTCGACCAAACTTGAGTCTATAAAAGCATAACCTCAATGTGTTTTCCTATCTTCTGCAGCGAGTGGGAGTAATAATACCAGTAGCAGTATTGTATATTTGCCTCAGAATGTTTATCTCTGAGATCTCAAACATGATGCCTTCGAAGCCTCAGGATCGTATGGGCCATTCGAGAGTGGTTTTGTGTCCAACCATCGAATGATGGACCGAGTAAGTTCATTTTCCTCTGTGGATGTATGTGTGATGCCTCTTAATCATAATATTTCGGAAAAAAAAAACCAAAGTGGCATATTCGTCGAGGAATATTTTGGTTCCACGTTAATATGACTACCCTAATGTTTTGGGTGTCTTTATTTTATAGATTTTGGGTTTCCTCCATCTCTCTATGCGGGTTCAGTGCTTGTATTTTCTCACACATTCATAGAGTGTATTCTATTGTATAATAAGCTATATGATAAGATACACACGTTAGCTTTCTGTGCTCCACATTTCTTAATAGTGGGTTCCATAATAGGTTATTTTCTTTACTGTCGTTCCTCAATTTTGGTATGATACTTACTCAAAACCCCTTACGGATGCATTACAACCAAGATCCAGATACTTTCCGATCTTCGTAGCTCGCCACACAAGCCCATTAGCTACATATAGGCGTGCTGCAAATCTGTGATTTGATAAGAGGGCTTTACCATCAATTTGATTGCAGATATCCAAATATATATGCTTGGGTAGGCTCTAAATTATTATAGTTCAAGTTTATGCACACGGACCTGATATATGTGGGTAGCGAATCACCCCTAAATTATTTGGGTCTGAACATATATACTTTTACATCTTTAATGTCTGTGTTTTCATTCCAGAGAACAAATCCAAAAATTCTATACGTCGTAGATATTGAAATGATAGGGTCCGAGTATAGACATTGACTTATTTAATGTCTACGAATTTGTCACATAAAAACTTCATTATTGCCAAACCTTATTTTGTCCTGCCATAACTGATGTGGTCAATTTGAAGGATACACTTATCCATGATCAGACAAGGAGGTAGGCACTCCACACACAGGATCAATGGGATTGATTTCCCTTGTCTGTTTATCTAAGGAAGGAGAATGCAATTGAGAGAAAAATGGATAGTTTTCCTAATAAGTTCTATGACTATTGTAAATTATAAGATGAGAAAAATAACAATGGGAAGCCAAGAAAAACATAATAACATTGTTGAATGTAGTTGAGCAGATTTTGGTTGTCGAGAATTTAGGGGACATATGATTAATTATGAATGAGGAGAAAGATAACAATGGACAAGAAAAAAAATTTAATCTTGCTGAATTAACTAGACTTGAGGTATGAAGTGTTGAAAATGACAACTAAAGGAATAGGTTCCTGGCAGATGATCTCTAAAACAGTTTTGTTTTCCTTATATTCTGGAAAACCATGTTTATCACTCAACCCCCTCCCCCACCTCGAAGTCTATTTTAGAGTCTGGTTTTTCAAATGTTGTTGTGCAGGAAGACATTTTTTCCGAGTGAGCCAAATGTTGCCATTTACTTTAGTAGAAAGGTTGCAGTGTCACAACTGCTATTTTGTAACTCTAGTTAAACGACTAAATAAAATATGAACGGTTTGGTGGACGTAACCCCGGGTTAGGGGTGAACCACGTAAATGGTGTCTCTTTTCCTTGTGGTATTTTATTTTGTTTCGATAATTTACTCCAGAAAATGTGATCCTTGTATGTTGGAAATATTCATGTTCTCACTGCACCTCATGTAGTAAATGTGGATCGTGTGAGTTAAAGTACAAAGTTATTACTTTATATACATTTATTGGATGAGCAAAAGTAAAGTAAAAGAATGTTGTTATTATAAATAAATGATGGACACTATGTACAATTTTCACATTAAGCATTCATTTACTTCCGTTGTAAGGAACTTACAAGCTTTGATATGGAGTTGCATTTATATATATATACAATACCACGTAAGCTATGGAGACTATAAGGTTGGTAGTCAAAGTTGCATTTGAGTATCATTCTTTGGTGAAGAAGTATAGCTACGTAAATTTTAGAAATGCAATGTACAGGTATGGAATTTTGGTGATTGATTTTAAATGGTTAAACTTTTACCACTCATAAATACTAGATTATTTTGTCACAGGGTTCTATGGAAACCTTTTGCACTTCCTTATTTTAAGGGTATTCTACAGGAATGGTTTTCTGTGAGTGTTAAATATACAAAGAAATCTTATATTAATGGATAGGATATTTAGAAAATTGAATAAAGTGAATATTGGTTATTTCAATTATTTTAAATGTTGAACAGCTTATGTGGAGTAAAAAGCTAGAATTTTTCATAAGGTCCATTCCTAACATGTTAGGTGTTATATCAATATCAAACTTGGGAAGTAATTTTAATGAATAGATTTCATACCATTGCAGTCATGATGTCTAGGTGATGGATTTAGTTTATGTTTTTGTGTCTATATTACCATTCACAAGTTCCAAAGATGGTTTCCCAAAGGCGGAAATACTTTCTTGACAAAAGAATTTTTCTTATGCTGATTTGGGTATGTTACAATTATGTTCGAAAGAATTGATGGTATCTCTTTTCTTTTTTTTTCCCATTTTTTGTCACAAACTGCATGAGGTCTTTGGAGTTGTTATAGGTGGTATCAGAGTGAGAGTTGGAACACTTGGGCCTATAGGGCTCAAAATGCTCCTGCAAATTCCATTTAAGAAACTAATGATTGAGTTTTTCCTTGTGATAATAGGAATCAACAAGTCGTACTATTCTACAAATACCGGTCCCTTAAGGTGTACCAAACACAGATATTTATTAACCCTATAGTTGTGCAAGAGGAAGTGGAACGTCCTCTAAAAAATTGCGATGAAGAAGGCCATTACTTTCGGCAATCCAATGAGAGGCCTAGTGATGTAAGTACACTGGTATCTCACTATTTCCTTGTTTTTCTTCCGAATATGTTTACGAATGGGTAAGATGATTGCTTCATCGTTATTTGAGTTGCACCAATGATTTTTATTGAAGTATAGAAGTCTTCTTAGAGAGACTCATGGTCGATGGAAGTACAATAGTAATTTCTGTCATGAACAGTAATGCGGAATTTGAACTACTGAAAGAAGTGACCTTTAGAACCTACCTTCATAGCTGGATTGGCCGTTAATGACAAGACATATGTTTAAAAGACTCTTAGAATTCCATACAGAAAGAATAATATTGTGATAGGTTACTTTGTAAGACACGATGAATAGTATAGCATTGAGAAGGTTACCTAATTACTAATGGAATGCGAGAGTGCTAAGACCTAATGAGAATTCAGTATTGATTATAAGTCCTCTAGACCTAAGCTAGGATTCATTATTAGTAATAAATAAACATAAGTGGCTCAAGAGAGTATACTCCAAATTCATAGGAATATCATTGTGTGAGGAATATGGTTATATATGTGTAGATGTAAATATACATGCACAACTTTCCTAAATTCATTGAGGATGTCATTAAAGCTATTAAACGGGAACTTTATAAGATTGATTATTTTTGAGTAGCTGTATTACCCTTGAAAAACACTCTAAAAATATGTGCCACAAACTATCACATATAGTAAAATGGTTTAAGCAAAAGGGGTAAGAGATGCTAAAGTATTAGCCATGCTAAAACTTGCATTTTCAACACAAATCTTGGTTGGTATTCCCATATTTTGAAGTCACTGTTTAAAGCATTTCTGTATACTCTAATGAGTCATATTCTCTGCTGTCCTATATTTTCAATTATTCAACAAGCCTAATATTCTAGTTGAATAATTTTATGAACAGCCAGATCCAAGTATCATAGCCTAGTTCACTAACATAATCATTGGTTACTTGATCTACTCATCGTAACATTTTGGTGGTTTGATGACAACCATGTCATACATCTGAAACTAGGCTTATGTTATCTTGAAAGGCTTGTTTCCTATGTAATCTCTTTGGACATTAACACTATTGAGGAATTTCTTTTGTCATCTAAATCATTGAGTATATAAATCTTGAAAGTGAATGTCGTGAGTCCTCCAACAACTTTGCAGTTAACATTGGTATCATTTGCTTCAGATCTGAGTTCATTTCCTATTGAAATTTTGCTTGATAAGATTGACATTAAATGTTGATTATATTGGATTGCTGCTGATATATGTAATACTTTGACCTTTTGGTTGAATTTTTAGATTGAAATACTTATTTAGATTCCAAATTGAATCGATTACATAGGCATCAATTCTAAATTTATTTTTGTAGTTGACTGCTGAAATTATACTAACTAAAATCTGATCATTGGTTAATTTTCCTTTGACATTTATTCTCTTCTCTTGCGATTTGAATACTAAGGACCTGATTTAATGCTCAAAGAAAGTTTTGACACATTTCTTGACATGGTAGTAAAGTCGATAATGATCTTGTGGTTACAAATTGATTAATAGAGGTATTGAAGTTTTGTGTTTTAAACCTACTGCTTGTTCAATAAAGTGGTATATGTAAATACAAGTCAAACACTATCTCTTTAGGTTCATGGTAGTGCTGGATTGAGCATTGAAATCCTTAAAGAGATAGATGGGAAAATTTATTCGTTAATCCTTGTTAGGGCTATTTTGGACATTGGTGAATGATGTTATACATACTAAAAGGTCTTTGTATAGTTACAAGTACCAGCTTCATAAATGTTAAGTAAATGAATTCTTAGAATCATGCTCTTAGTGGTGAATGTTTTAGAATTGGTTCCTTGTGCTTGGATTAGAGTTTTGATCTGGAACTCTCTTATGTTTTGATTAGCTCATGGATGGTACTTTCATTTTGGGTATTGATCTAGTAGCCTAATAGACTATTTGTTGGAATGGATGCTTATTGATATCATATGTCTATTTGTATAATTCTAGTAAGAACCGTAGAATTTATTCTAGTGCTAGGATCTTGTGATTAAAGCCATTGAAAATTTGATAGCACTATTGCTACTTGGGTCATATTGAGATTGGCCTTTTAAGAGCTTATATGTATTTGATTATATAAATATATTGATATTGAAAATAAGTGAGTTGATTAATGTTGTATAATGTTATATGCTAACACAGCAGCATATTCCAGGAACACTATCAGTCGGAGTTGACTGTTACAAATATTTGATGACGTAAATAATGAGGTTAAGAATGGGTGATGTTTTACTTATTATAAATTGTCGAATCTCGAGGTTTGTAACCAAGGACTAACTATGGATGATGTTTTTTACATACTAACATTGCAGGATTCACCAAGATTATGACCATTGCTACAATTGATGCACATTATGGTATATAAATTCGCCTACGTATGTAAGTTGCGCTCAATTACTCAGAAAAGAGTAAGGAGTAATGTCTCTCTATGATTTACGAGGTTATATAACTCATAAATAAGGACTAAATGATTAATTAAATTTTGGGTTATCAATGAATGCTTTGACTAAGCATGTAGTTGATTCACAAATCGGGATAATGACAGTAAAGTCATGCTAAGCACCAAGGAGTGTGCGTCACAAATAGTCAAGGTTAAAATTTATACTGAATACGAACAAGGAAAAATTTGAATGTTGCAGGAGCACCATGGTGTTAGGAAAGTGATTACCATGTGAGCACATTAGTGTTAGGAATATATGTTGTAGGAGCACAATGGTGTTAGGAAAGTGATTTTCATGTGAGCACCTTGGTGTTAGGCATATGATGTGGCAAAAAGACCTAGGAAAAAAATGGACATCCGGAAGACAGGACGTTGCTTGATGTCACTGAGGGGAAAACTTTTAACTAGTGGTTAAAAGGGAGAGTAACCTCAAAAATTGTTGTAAGTCCACACAAGAATGGAAAAGAAACTCAAAGATGTTTGGAAAACGTAACAAACATGAAACATGTTAATGAATTTTTTTAAAACTATTACTTGCTTAATGTGAAATATGAAGAAAGGACCCTTCCTCAGGTCAAGGACGACATAATTATCTGAAGGTTGGAGATAAAACCAAAGGGTAGTAATTATGTTTTTATTAATGGATAAATTGCATTATGACAATGATTGGCTATTATTACACCAATGGAAACTATAAAATTGTAGTTTGTCACAATGCAAAAAGCATTTATGGTTTATTTTTTAAGTTGAATTATAATCTTTGACATGATGTACTGAAGAAATTTGGGCTAGACCAAAACCTTGTATAGGAAGTTGCATGTCCTAAATGATAGCGAGCTGCAAAAAAAGAACAAGAAATATCGAAGGAGATCAGAACAGAATGGATGAAGCAAGAAAATATGTCTCAAGAGAAGAAGAAATTGTTGAAGGACAAGAACACCAAGGAAGGTGTTAATTTTAGGGGGGAAGGATGTAATATCCCTCCTATACACTCCTAAGCAAATTGAAATTTTGAATATTATTGTATGAGGGCTTCTGGGTGAGGAGCTCAAGGCTAAGGCCCCACCAAGAGAAACCTTCAAGGTTAGGCAATTAACTTGCTAAATCATAAAACATGAAGACAACTTGATGGTAGACAACTGGAAAACCACTAGGTTGAAAAATAAATGGCTAGGGATGCATAAAATTGATAACGTTCTGAGATTTGTAACCAAAATCTTGTTATCTTTAAGCCATGATGGAGGGGGATGCGATATGTTTTTTTTTCCTATGATGACATAAAAGAATCAAGGAGTCAAAATGGAAAGGAAGAATATCACCTTCATCATACTCCCTTTAAATAACTAAAAGGTGATAGACAAATTATAAAGACCGATACTTAACATATATTTTATTAATATATGGAGTTAATTATATGTATACACAAACACACACACACACACACACACACACACACACATAAACATTGAATGAGGATAGGGATCTCACGTTGGTGGGAATATTAAGGGAAATATAATTTGATTATATTCTGTTTTGATAAAAAATCATTTATTTGATTAAGGATAAAATAAGGTTTAGGGTGGATGCATGCCTCCAGGTTGTAATGGATGGCGAAATTAAGGGAAAAACCTGCCTCAAGAAAATTAAAGGCATATTTTCAAGCTTTAATTTGTCGTAATGTTACAAACAGCAAATGAGCAGTAGAATTACTGCCTTGAGTTGTGGGAATCATGGTGAAGGTTAAGGACAGGACTGTTACCTTTTTAGGTTATTAAATAAGTTGTGAAGGGCATATGAGGGGGTGCTCTCTCCTGGGGATAGGGGCGAGGTTTCAAAAATCCTCTTGGAGATTGAAAGGAAAAAGTTCTGCCCTTTTATTTCTTTTCCCTAAGAATCCGAGACAGAAATTTTTGGCTCAAACCAAACTCAAGTATATAAATGCGTAGCCTCAATATGCTATCCTATCTTCTATAGCTAGTACGAGTAATAATACCAGTAGCAGTATTGTACATTTTCCTCAAAATTTTTATCTCTGGGAGCTCGGACATGATTCCTTTGAAGCCTTGGTGTCGTCTGGGCTGTCCGAGAGTGGTTTTTTGTCCACGCAGCGAATGATGGACCAGGTAAGTTCATTGTCCTTTATGGATGTAAGTGTGATGCTTCTTAATCTTAAGATTTCTGACCAAAAAAACCAAAGTGGCATATTCATCAAAGAATATTTTGATTCCACGTTAATATGACTACCCTAATGTTTCAGGTGTCTTTATTTTAAATATTTTGGGTTCCCTTTATCTCTTTGTGTGGGTTTAGTGCTTGTATTTTATCACATGTTCATAGAGTGTATTGTGTTGTATAATAAGATATATGGTCAGATGCTGATGTTAGCTTTGTGTGCTGCACATTTCTTAATGGTGGGTTCCGCAATAGGTTATTTGCACTACCATAGAGTTTAAGCAAATCTAGAGGCCACATAGATATA
The DNA here is from genome assembly GCA_001517045.1 of Pseudotsuga menziesii. NCBI lineage: Eukaryota > Viridiplantae > Streptophyta > Pinopsida > Pinales > Pinaceae > Pseudotsuga > Pseudotsuga menziesii. The sequence continues at coordinate 192,511 of LPNX010810638.1, read as the reverse complement.
ACACTCTGCTATTTTGTTACTCCTTGACCCATTATTAGCTATTTTACTGCCTTTCCTCAATTTTGGTATGATACTTACCCAAAACTCCTTAAGGATGCATTACAACCAAGATCTAGATACTTGGCGATCTTCCTAGATTGCTACACAATCCCATTAGCTACGTACATGCCTGCTGCAAATCCATGATTTGATAAGAGGGCTTTACCATCGATCTGATTGTAGATATCCAAATAGATATGCTTGGGCAGGCTCTAAATGGTTATAGTTCCAGTTTATGCATACAGACCTGATATATGTGGGTAGCAAATCACCCCTAAATTATTTGGGTCTGAACATATATATACTTTTACAGCTTTAATGCTTGTGTTTTCATTTCAAAGAATAGATCCAAAAATTCTATATGTCATAGATATCGAAATGGCAAGGTCCGAGTATAGACATTGACTTATTTAATGTCGACGATTTTGTCACATATAAACTTCAATATTGCCAAACATTATTTTGTGATGGCCATAACTAATGCGGCTGATTTGAAGGATACGCAAATCCATGATCAAACCAGGAGGTAGGCACTCCATGCATGGGATCAATGGGATTGCTTTCGCTTGTCTGTTTCTTTGAGGGAGGGGAATGCAATTGGGAGAAAACTGGATAGTTTTTGTAATAAGTGCTATGACTATTGTAAATTATAAGATGAGAAAAATAACAATGGGCATCCAAGCAAAACATAATAACATCGTTGAATATAGTTGAGAAGATTTTGGTTGTCGAGAATTTAGGGGACAAATAATTAATTCTGAATGAGGAGAAAATTAACAATGGAATGGAAAACAAATTTAATCTTTCTGAATTAACTACACTCAAGATATGAAGTGTTGAAAATGACAACTAAAGCAATAGTTTCCTCGCAGACAATCTCTAAAATAGTTTTGTTTTGCTCATATTCTGGAAAACCGTGTTTATCACTTAACCCCTCCCCTCGAAGTCTATTTTAGAGTCTGGTTTTTGAAATGTTGTTGTGCAGGAAGACTTTTTTTTGAGTGAGCCAAATGTTTCCATTTACTATAGCAGAAAGGATACAGTATCACAACTATTGTTTTATAACCCTAGTTGAACGACTTAATAAAATCTGAACATTTTAGTGGACGTAACCCCAGGTTAGTGGTGAACCACGTATATGATGTCTCTTTTACTTGTGGTATTTTATTTTGTTTCGAGAATTTACTCTAGAAAATGTGATCCTTGTATGTTTGAAATATTCATGTTCTCACTGCCCCTCATATAGTAAATATGGATCCTATCAGTTAAAGTACAAAGTTATTACTCTATATACATTTATTGGATGGGCAGAAGTAAAGTAAAAGAATGCTGTTATTATACAAAAATGATGGACACTATGTACAATTTTCACATTAAGCATTCATTTACTTCCGTTGTAAGGATCCTAAAAGCTTTGATATGGAATTGCATTTATATATATAAAATACCATGTAAACTATGGAGACTAAGGTTGGTAGTCAAAGCTGCATGTGAGTATCATTCTTTGGTGAAGAAGTATAGCTATCTAAATTTTAGAAATGCAATGTACAAGTATGGCATTTTGGTGTTTGATTTTAATTGGTTGAACTTTTACCACTCATAAATACTATATTATTGTAGACACTGAGAGGGGGGGTGAATTAGTGTAAAGCAATTTTTACAACTTTTCTTGACCTGTCACACTTAACTACCAATTCATCATTTCATTATTCTACCAATCTCATAATCATTTCATAAACTTCAACATTCACATAGCATTTAACTCATCAAGAACTATAACATAGAAGAATACCACACCATATAAATTTGTAATATTTTTATATTAATTTTGGTTCGGCTACAATCGTTAGGCAAAATCAGCACCTACTGATACATAGAGCACCTACTCAACATCCAGGAGCCTATTTGGTTTTCTTAGACCCTGTGAAGAAGGGTTTGAGGTATCCTAACCTCAAAATCAAGACAAGCTTGCTTTTACAATTAAAGCATACTGTCTCAATACATTTTCATCACTGTCACATCACACCAGCACTTATCTTTGTCTCATCAATCTGTTCTGCTGCTGGTCAATCTTTGACCAATACTATTGGTCACTCTCATCAATCTGCTGGACAATTTGTTCATCAATGCTAGTCATCATGTCTGCTGATCATCTGCTCATCACTACTGCTCAAGATCTCTTCTCCTCATCTCTGCTGGTCATCAATCATCTTGTTCAATCTCTGCTGCTCAATCTCTTCACTGCTGATTGTTCTTCAGTGCTGCAGCTCTACATGGTCTACTCAGGAACACACAACTCTCTCAATTTTCTCTGCTCAATACACTTGTTAATTTGCTCATCCACATCTTAAAACATTGTTGATCAATGCCACTAGTCATCAAAAAGATTTGTCAAATTGAACATGTCATCAAGTATCAAGATCACCATCAAGTTCTGAAACATCATCATACTCAATGTCATGTATCTTTCATGTCATCACTGTGTATATTATACATAATGTCATCACTGTATATACATAACATTAGCTGACCACTGATCATATACTTGTCATGCCAATTCAACAAACTGTTCATCTACTGCTCAAATGTGTTCATCTAGTGCTCAAATGTAATAAAAAAAAAAAACTTTCTATACGTCTGCTCCACACTTTTTATACAAGCCTGTTCCAATTTCAATCTCAGCTACACCCAATTTGACTACTAGTCTTCTTAACCACACCTTACTCAAATTACTTCAAGTTTATCTTTAGATGAACTTCAGTTCAGCAATCTCAGGTTCAGCAATCTTAGTTACAATAACATTTGGTCTGTAATGACCTCAATTTAATCTACAGTAGCTAAACTCAGTGTATGATTTTAGAACAACATGCTTTGACAAGTGTTGTTATTTCTAGGACTACTTCATATCAATGGTGGCCTCCAATAATTATGCAGTTCAGAAAACTTATCATGCAATTTGCTTGTGTTGCTTTTCATACCAAATCATACTTCTGTGACTCCATAATTAGTCAAGTTTACAAACCTATAGCATATGCAAATAAAATTTGTTCTTATCCTTGTATAGAAAGGATCTCTTTACAACTTCACCTCTATAAGTCTTTCAAGCCTATTGCTGTAGAATAATATTTGAAGTCTTTGTGTGGAGATCTTACACTGAGGTTCAAGGTGCTCCTGTGGCTACTAAGACTTTGCATTACTATACCATCACTGTACATATGCATCACTGTCAACTTATTCAAGAAACTAGGGCTTTCATATATCATCCAAATTTTGCTCATGCCCATGTCATAGGTCTGCTCTTGTCAAATGTCACCAATCACTTTCAACTATCCAAGTTAATTAATCATCACCGTCAAGAACATCTTTGCTACTGTCAAAGCATCCTATACCACTGTTTTGTAGTTGTCACAACCATGTCACTGCTTACTACATACTTGACTGTATCATCATCACACACTTGTTCCAAAAGGGTTGTCCATTTAGTAGTTCTGGGTTGTATGTGTATCCACACTTCAACTCCAAACAAGTCTTCAAAACAAACTTACCCTATGAATGCAACTGTACATACAACTTTGCTTCAAGATTGGGCTGTTTCAGACACTCACAATACACTGATGCTGTCAATCAATTCAGACTATATTTAATGCTTTAAGACTGCAAAAATCCTTTACTATGTATTTGTTGTATATGCATCATAAGGTAGAAGAATCATTCTTTTACCACCTCACTGTATCATTGTATGCAAATACTACTGGTCAATTATATATATACTGAATATACAATCACTGTATACTGTACATTACTGAACATGTTCATGTATCACTATTTTATCTACCTCAACAACATCATCATCACTCATGTATCAACATCACTTTCATTTTTCACTCACATCTGGGATATTTCTAACTTCTGTAGAAGGCCCTGGACTCAACCTTCGAATTGTAAGGTGTAGCAATGCTTCCAATTACCACGAATCTGCTACTGCAAAATTCTGCTTCTAAACCCCAAAATTCCTCAATGCATACTTTCTTACTGTCACGTGCTTCTCATTTGCTGATTGTATGGATCAAGACCTCAAGTCTTTTATTCTGCTGCTATCACAGTCACGAGCTCTCTTCTTGTCACAACATTTGATTGACCCCACCCAAGTCCAAAAGACTGCTGTAAAACCAACTTAAGACCAAAAAGGTCACTACTGTAAAGAGAAATCTGCTGTAAACACTCCTTCAAGGTTCGGGTCTGTGGAGGATACCACCTAAAATATTAGGGTCTGCTACTCCCACATAAATTTTACTGCTCATACTGTACAGAATTCTTTAATCCATTGTAGTTGCTCTTCTAGTGGACTGTGGCTACCTCAGTCCACTTTTAAACAAAAAAAAATAAAAAAATCACAAAAAAAAATTGTCTCCTCCTGCGTTACTGCTACCATCCGAATTTCCTCAGTAATAACAGTCCGAAGTTTAGAGCTCCTCCAAAATTTCACCTTGCAAAAATGAAAACTTTGAGAGGGTATTTATACTAATTCTCCTCCATAATTTTGGGGCCAACATGCATATATTTAATTTTTTTAATGGGGCCGACTTCACCTTTATTTGTAGGCCGACATAACAATTTGATTTTTAATTAAATGGAGCCGACCTTACAGAATAGGTTTCCATGTCATTTTGCACATTAATTAATTGATTGAGTGAAGGCTGTTCACTAGCCATGTCCATAGAAAGAGATGGGCTTGAGGATACTTTTATGCAAGAGCCTGGCTTAGCCATCATAGTCAAAGACAGGGGCTCCTTCACCTTCATGGGCATCAATGACAACTGAAAGAGCTCCACACAAGCTTGTCCACTACAAAGGGAAATAGTGGCTCCACAGCCTTCATGGGCATCAATGATAACTGAAAGGGCCAAGCCACATGTTGGCATCAATGACAACTTTATCAACAATCTTCCCCTTTGTCATTGATGACAACAACTCATGCTCCCCCTATGAGCATGCTCCCCTTTTGTCTTCATCTCTCCCTTTGTCTACATTTCTCCCCCTTTGGCATCAATGGCAAAGGGTGTCCACATACCTGAGTCTGAGATCTCTGATCACTGTTGACTGCTCCCCCTGTCAATATGCACGATCCTAGGACCTGTCTATATACCTGGAGTAATCATCCTTTCTCCTTTGAGTTCATTCTCCAGCCTCATGAACTCAAGGTGTGTTAAGGTCTTTGAGAGACCATACCCTTGGCTTGCCGTATGGCAGCCATCCTCCCTACTTTGATCAACCTCTCCTATCTGTAACTACTCTGTCTTCCTCATACAAACTTGCTTCTTGGCATATGTCCTTTGATCATCTATTCCTTCATTTGTACTGGCTTTCCTTGATGAGTTGTCTAGGTAACTTCTCAAGGATTGTTTCCGTGTACTCCAACAATCTTGAGCTTTGTGCCCAAGGCCACTGCAGATATAACACCTCATCGTATGACAATGTGCAGCAATGTGACCGACATTGTTGCATGACCAACATCTGACTGAGCTGTTGGAGATTCCAACACTTCTTTGATCAACTTCATTTCTCCATGCTTGAGAGTGTCCTTGACTCTAGACATTTATCTTCCGATCTTCAAAAATTCTTGCCGATGTGTATGGAGCACTTCTTCTTGCTTGACTTCTTTGACTAGCACATTCATGGGCTTTGTGTCCAAACCCACTGCAGGTGAAGCACCTCAATGTGTGACATGTGGTAGCAACATGTCCGACTTGTTTACATGTCCAACATCTAACTAAGACATTGGGGCTTCCATCCCTTCTTCTTCCACGGGACCTACAATCCATAGCCTTATGACCAAAGTTAGAACAAAAATAAAAATAACCATTGAAGCCACATTCATACCTGGGTCTTGTATTTGTTTCCTTTATGAAGTTGCCAAACCTAATTCCTTGTTTCATCTTTGAACTTCCAAAATCCTTGTTGTCATGTGCAGGTGCCTAGGGAGCAGCTTTGGATGTTGATGGACCTGCTTCTGGAGTCTTTGGAGACCAAGTGTCATCTTCATATTTTTCTTAGTTCTTCTTGCAACCAAGACCAGTTTTGTCGAGTGGAGATATTTGTCAATCTAAGATCTTATCTAGGACAATTGAATTGTCTTGGAGCTTGACAGAACCGCTGCTGAACTTCTCATGATGCTTTGATTTTTCAATCCTCTTTCTGAGATTGATAATCTCAATCTCATGCTTCTGATTTGTCACTTCTTTTTCTTCCAATTGATTTCTTAATGCTTCTTCTATTCTCTTGGCTTCTTCTAGCTGAGTTTTCAGATCAAGATTTTCCTCTCTTCCTTCTTCAAGTATTTTTGAATCTTTATCATGGTTCTTTTGTTCTAGGGTTAGATCGATCAAATCAATCTTTAGCTTTTATTTTTCTTCTTCCTTTTCCTTCAACAATTTCAGCCAACCTACTCCTTCATGCTTAAGTTTCTTAACCAAATCCTTTAGTTCAACATTCTACTTTTGGAGATTATCCATATAATCAAAGGCTGTCATCCTAAACATCTTGTAATCAGATTGATTAATATCAACTTTGTTCAAGAACCAATCAGCTCTGAGATCTATGTTGCATACATAGTTTATAATTCTCTGTTTAGCTTTCAATATTGCTTCATCATCATCTACAAGAACCTTCTCAATTTCATCACACAAGCTATCATAATCACAAGAGTTCATACCTTTACTGGAGTCCTCTTCTTGTTTAAGCTCTTCTAGGGGCTTGTCTTCTGATTCCTGATTTGTCTTTTCGAGTTCTGGTCTCGCCTTCTGATACTCCCTTTCCAACTTGAACCATAGGTATTTTGCTGAAGTGTTCTCTCCTACACTTTCCTTCACCGAGCTGGGAATTCCATCCAAGAGGATCCTTAAGGCTGTAGTGTTGTCCTTCTTTGCTTCCTTCTATGCAGTTGTTTTTCCTTTCTTGTTTGATGGAGCGGGTGGATTGATAACAATTTTCCAAACACCAAACTTCTTCAGATAAGCCTTCATTTTGCTCCTCCAACTAAAATAATCTGTAATATCAAGTACATGCACGCCATTTCTTGATGGCTCTTTCTTTTCCTATATTGTATCTAAGGATCTCCTTCAAGCTTGCTAGGCTTGTGATGAAGGCCGGCTCTGATACCAATTGTAGACACTGAGAGGGGGGTGAATCAGTGTAAAGCAATTTTTACAACTTTTCTTGACCTGTCACACTTAACTACCAATTCATCATTTCATTATTCTACCAATATCATAATAATTTAATAAAATTAATCATTCAAATAGCATTAAACTCATCAAGAACTATAACACAGAAGAACACCACACCATATAAATTTGTAATCTTTTTATATTAATTTTGGTTCGGCTACAACCGTTAGGCAAAATCAGCACCTACTGATACATAGAGCACCTACTCTGCATCTAGGACCCTGCCTGGTTTTCTTAGACCCTGCTAAGAAGGGTTTGAGGTATCCTAACCTCAAAAGCAAGACAAGCTTGCTTTTACAATTAAAGCATACAGTCTCAATACATTTTCATCACTGTCACATCACACCACCACTTATCTTTGGCTCATCAATTTGTTCTGCTGCTGGTCAATCTTTAACAAATACTATTGATCACTCTCATCAATCTACTAGCCAATTTGTTCATCAATGCTAGTCATCATGTATGCTCATCACTGCTACTCAACATCTCTTCTCCTAATCTCTGCTCATCACCTCTGCTGGTCATCAATCATCTTGTTCAATCTCTTCAGTGCTGATCGTTCTTCAGTGCTGCGGCTCTGCATGGTCTACTCAGGAACACACAACTCTCTCAATTTTCTCTGCTCAATACACTTGTCAATTTACTCATCCACATCTTAAAACATTGTTCATCAATGCCACTAGTCATCAAAAAGATTTGTCAAACTGAACATGTCATCAAGTATCAAGATCACCATCAAGTTATGAAACATCACCATACTCAATGTCATTTATCTTTCATGTCATCACTGTGTATATTATACATAATGTCATCTTTGTATATACATAGCATTAGTTGACCACTGCTCATATACTTGTCATGCCAATTCAACAAACTGCTCATCTACTGCTCAAATGTGTTCATCTACTGCTTAAATGTAATACAAAAAAAAACTTTCTATAAGTCTGATCCACACTTTTCATACAAGCCTGTTCCAATTTCAATCTCAGCTACACCCAATTTGACTACTAGTCTTCTTAACCACACCTTAGTCAAATTACTTCAATTCTGTCTTTAGATGAACTTCAGTTCAACAATCTCAGGTTCAACAATCTCAGTTATAATAACACTTGGTCTGCAATGACCTCAATTTAATCTACAGTAGCTAAACTCAGCGTATCATTTTAGAACAACATGCTTTGACAAGTGTTGTTATTTCTAGGACTACTTCATATCAATGGCGGCCTCCAATAAATATGCACTTCAGAAAACTTATCATGCAATTTGCTTGTGTTGTTTTTCATACCAAATCATACTTCTGTGACTCCATAATTAGTCAAGTTTACATACCTGTAGCATATGAAAATAAAATTTGTTCTTATCGTTGTTTAGAAAGGATCTATTTACAACTTCACCTCTATAAGTCTTTCAAGCCTGTTGCTGTAGAATAACACTTGCAGTCTTTGTGTGGAGATCTTACACTGAGGTTCAAGGTGCTCCTGTGGATGCTAAGACTTTGCATTACTATACCATCACTGTACATATGCATCACTGTCAACTTCTTCAAGAAACTAGGGCTTTCATATATCATCCAAATTTTGGTCATGCCCATGTCATAGGTATGCTCTTGTCAAATGTCACCAATCACTGTCAACTATCCAATTCAATTAATCATCACTGTCAAGAACATCTCTGCTACTGTCAAAGCAGCCTATACCACTATTTTGTAGTTGTCACAACCATGTCATTGCTTACTACAAACTTGACTGTATCATCATCACAAACTTGTTCCAAAAGGGTTGTCCATTTAGTAGATCTGGGTTGTATGTGTATCCACACTTCAACTCCAAACAAGTCTTCAAAATAAACATACCCTATGAATTCCACTGTACATACAACTTTTCTTCAAGCTTGCGCTATTTCAGACACTCACAATACACTGATGCTGTCAATAAATTCAGACTATATTTAATGCTTTAAGACTGCAAAAATCCTTTACTCTGTATTTGTTGTATATGCATCATAAGGTAGAAGAATCATTGTTTCACCACCTCACTATATCATTGTATGCAAATACTGCTTTTCAATTATATTTATACTGAATATAGAATCATTATATACTGTACATTACTGAACATGTTCATGTATCACTGTTTTATCTACCTAAACAACATCATCATCACTCATGTATCAACATCACTTTCATTTTGCACTCACATCTGGGATATTTCTGACTTCTATAGAAGGCCCTAGACTCAACCTTTCAAATTTAAGGTGTAGCAATGCTTCCAATTACCACGAATCTGCTGCTGCAAAAGTCTGCTTCTAAACCCCGAAATTCCTCAATGCATACTTTCTTGCTATCACGTGCTTCTCATTTGCTGATTGTATGGATCAAGACCTCAAGTCTTTTATTCTGCTTCTATCACAGTCACGATCTCTCTTCTTGTCACAACATTTGATTGACCCCACCGAAGTCCAAAGGACTGCTGTAAAACCAAGTTGAGACCAAAAAGGTGACTGTTGTAAAGAGAGGTCTGCTGTAAACACTCCTTCAAGGTTCGGGTCTGTGGAGGATACCACCTCAAATATTAGGGTCTGCTGCTCCCACATAAATTTGATTGTTCCTGCTGTACATAATTCTTTACTCCATTTCAACTGCTCTTCTAGTGGACTGTGGCTGCCTCAGTCTACTTTTAAACCAAAAAAATTAAAGAAATCACAAAAAAAAGTTTGTCTGCTCGTGCATTACTGCTGCCATCCGAATTTCCTCAGTAATAACAGTCCGAAATTCAGAGCTCCTCCAAAATTTCACCTTGCAAAAATGAAAACTTTGAGAGAGTATTTATACTAATGCTCCTCCATAATTTTGGGGCCGACATGCATATATTTAATTTTTTTAATGGGGCCGACTTCACCTTTATTTCTGGGCCGACATAACAATTTGACTTTTAATTAAATGGAGCCGACCTTACAGAATAGGTTTCCACGTCATTTTGCACATTGATTAATTGATTGAGTGAAGGCTGTTCACTAGCCATGTCCATAGAAAGAGCTGGGCTTAAGGATACTTCTATGCAAGACCCTGGCTTAGCCATCATAATCAAAGACAGGGGCTCCATGGCCTTCATGGGCATCAATGAAAACTGAAAGAGCTCCACACAATCTTTTCCACTACAAAGGGCAATAGTGGCTCCATGGCCTTCATGGGAATCAATGATAACTAAAAGAGCCAAGCCACATGTTGGCATCAATGACAACTTTATCAACAACTATTTTGTTACAAGGTTCTCTAGAAACCTTTTGCATTTCCTTATTTTAGGGGTATTCTACAGGAATGGTTTTCTATGAGTGTTCAAAACACAAACGAAGCTTATATTAATGGACAGGATAGTTAGACAACTGAATAGAGTGAAGATTGGTTATTTCAATTATTTTAAATGTTGAATGGCTTATGTGGAGTAAAAAGCTAGAATTATTCATAAGGTCCATTCCTAACATGTTAGGTGTTATATCAATATCAATCTTGGGAAGGAATTTTAATGAATAGCTTTCATACCATTGCAGTCATGATGTTTAGGTGGTGGATTTGACTTATGTTTTTGTGTCTATATTACCATTCACAAGTTCCAAAGATAGTTTCCCAAAGGCGGAAATACTTTCTTGACAAAAGAATTTTTCTTATGCTGATTTGGGTACGTTACAATTATGTTTAAAAGAATTGATGGTATCTCTTTTCTCTTTTTTTCTTTTTTTTTCCCATTTTTTCTCACAAATTGCATGAGGTCTTTGGAGTTCTTACAGGTGGTATCAGAGTGAGTGTTGGAACACTTGGGCCTATTGGGCTCAAAATGCTCTTGCAGATTCTGTTTCATAAACTATTGATTGAATTTTGCCTTGTGATAACAGGAATCAACAAGTCTTACTATTCTACAAATACCAGTACCTTAAAGTGTAGCAAAAATAGATATTTATTAACCCTATAGTTGTGCAAAAGGAAGTGGAATGTCCTCTAAAAAATTGCAATGAAGAAGTCCTTTACTTTCGCCAATCCAATGAGAGGCCTAGTGATGTAAGTACACTAGTATATGGCTATTCCCTTGTTTTTATTCCGAATATGTTTATGAATGGGTAAGAGGATTGCTTCATCGTTATTTGAGTTGCACCAAGGAATTTTTTTTAAATATAGAAGTCTTCTTAGACAGACTCATGGTCGATGGAAGTACTATAGTAATTTATGTCGTGAAGAGTAATGTGGAATTTGAACTACTAAAAAAAGTGACCTTTAGAACCTACCTTCATAGCTGGATTGGCCGTTAATGAGAAGAGGTATGTTTAAAAGACTCTTAGAACTCCATACAAAAAGAATAATATTGTTATAGGTTACTTTGTAAGACATGATGAATAGTATAGCATTGAGAAGGTTACCTAATTACTAACGGAATGCGAGAGTGCTAAGACCTAATGAGAATTGAGTATTTATTGTAAGTCCTCTAGACCTAAGCTAGGATTCATTATTGTTAATAAATAAACATAAGTGGCTAAAGAGAGTATACTCCAAAGTCTTAGGAATATCATTGGCTGAGGAATATGGTTATATATGTGTAGATGTAAATATGCATGCACAACTTGCCTAAATTCATTGAGGATAGCAATATGGATATTAAACGAGAACTTTATAAGATTGACGATTCAGGAGTAGCTATATTACCCTTGAAAAACTCTCTAAAAATATGTGCTGCAAACTATTGGGTATAGTAAACTGGTTTAAGCAAAAGGGGTTAGAAATGCTAAATTAGTAGCCATGCTAAAACTTTCATTTTCAACACAAATCTTGGTTGGTATTCTTGTATTTGGAAGTCACTGTTTAAAGCATTTCGGTATACTCTAATGAGTCATATTGTCTATGGTCCTATATTTGCAATTATTCAACAAGCCTAATATTCTAGTTGAATAATTTTATGAACAACCAGATGCAAGTATCATAGCCTAGTTCATTGACATAATCATTGGTTACTTGAACTACTCATTTTAACATTTTGGTGGTTTGATGAAAACCATGTTATACATCTGAAACTAGGCTTATCTTATCTTGAAAGGATTGTTTCCTATGTAATCTCTTTGGGCATTAACACTGTTGAGGAATTGCTTTTGTCATCTAAATCATCGAGTATATAAATCTTGAAAGTGAATTCCGTCAATCCTCCAACAACTTTCCACTTAACATTGGTATCATTTGCTTTAGATCTGAGTTCATTGCCTATTGAAATTTTTGTTGGTAACATTGACAGTAAACGTTGATTATATTGGATTGCTGTTGATATATGCAATACCTTGACCTTTTGGTTGAATATTTAGATTGAAATCCTTATTTGGTTTCCAAATTGAATTGATTACATAGGCATCAATTATGAATTTTTTTTTGTAGTTGACTGTTGAAATTATACTAATTGAGATCTGATGATTGGTAAATTTTCCTTTGACATTTATTCTCCTCTCTTGTGATTTGAATACTAAGGACCTGATTTAATGCTCGAAGAAGGTTTTGACACATTTCTTGATGTGGTAGTAAAGTCGATAATGATCTTGTGGTTATAAATCCATTAATAGAGGTATTGAAGTTTTGTGTTTTAAACCTATTGCTTGTTCACTAAAGTGAGATATATAAATACAAGTCAAACAGTATCTCTTTAGGTTCATAGTAGTGTTGGACTGAGCGTTGAAATCCTTAAAGAGATAGATGGGAGAATTTAGTCCTTGATCCTTTCTAGGGCTATTTTGGACATTGGTGAATGATGTTATCCATACATAAAGGTCTTTGTATAGTTACAAGTACCAGCTTCATAAATGTTAAGTAAATGAATTCTTAGAATCATGCTCTCATTGGTGAATGTTTTAGAATTGGTTCCCTGTGCTTGGATTAGAGTTTTGATTTGGAACTATCTTATGTTTTGATTAGCTCATGGATGGTACTTTCATTTGGGTATTGATCTAGTAGCCAAATAGAATATTTGTTGGAATGGATGCTTATTGATATCATATGTCTATTTGTAGAATTCTAGTAAGAACCCTAGAATTGATTCTAGTCCTAGGATCTTGTGATTAAAGCCATTGAGAATTTGATACCATTGTTCCTGCTTGGGTCATATTGAGATTGTCCTTTTAAGAGGATATGTGGATTTGATTATCAAAAGATATTGATATTGAAAATATGTGACTTGATGAGTGTTGTATAATGTTATATGCTAACATGGCAACATATGCCAGGAACACTATCAGTCGTAGTTGACTGTTAGAAATATTTCCTGCCGTAAATAATGAGTTTAAGTATGGGTAATGTTTTACTTATTATAAATTGTTGAATCTCGAGGTTTATAACCAAGGACTAACTCTAGATGATGTTTTTTACATAATAACATTGCAGGATTCACCAATATTATGGCCATTGCTACAATCAATGCACATTATGGTATATAAATTCACTTGCCTATGTAAGTTGTGCTCAATTACTCAGAAAAGAGTAAGGAGTAATGTCTCTAGATGATTTATGAGGTTATATAACTCATAAATAGGGATTAAATGATTAATTAAATTTTGGGTTATCAATGAATGCTTTGACTAACCATGTAGTTGATTCACGAATCGGGACAACGATAGTAAAGTCATGGTAAGCACCAAGGAGTGTGCATCACAAATAGTCAAGGTTAAAATTTATACTGAATACGAACAAGGAAAAATTTGAGTGCTGTGGGAGCACCATGGTGTTAGGAAAGTGATTGTCATGTGAGCACATTGGTGTTAGAAATATATGTTGTAGGAGCACAATGGTGTTAGGAAAGCAATTGTCGTGTGAGCACCTTGGTGTGGAAAAAAGACCTAGGAAAAAATTGGACATGTGGAAGACAGAATGTTGTTTGATGTCACTGAGGGGAAAAATTTTAACTAGTAGTTAAAAGAGGGAGTAACCTCAGAAATTGTTGTAAGTCCAAACAAGAATGGAAAAGAAACTCAAAGATGTTTGGAAAACGTAACAAACGTGAAACATGTTAATGATTTTTTTTTAAATAGTTACTTGCTTAATGTGAAACATGAAGAAAGGACCCTTCCTCAGGTCAAGGACGACATAACTATCTGAAGGTTGGAGATAAAACCAAAGGGTAGTAATTATGTTTTTATTAATGGATAAATTGCATTATGAAAATGATTGGGTATTATTGCACCAATGGAAACTAGAAAATTGTAGTTCATTACAATGCAAAAATCATCTATGGTTTATGTTTTAAGTTGAATTATAATCGTGGACATGATGTACTGAAGAAATTTGGGCTAGACCCGAACCTTGTGCAGGAAGCTGCAAGTCCTGAACGATAGCAAACTGCATAAAAAGATCAGGAAATATTGAAGGAGATCAGAACAGAAAGGATGAAGCAAGAAAATATGACTCAGGAGAAGAAGAAATTGTTGAAGGATGAGAACACCGAGGATGGTGTTAATTTTAGGGGGGAAGGATGTAATGTCCCTGCTATACACTCCTAAGCAAATTGCAATTTTTAATATTATTGTATGAGAGCTTCTGGGTGAGGAGATCAAGGCCAAGGCCCCACTAGAAGAAACCTTCAAAGTTAGGCGATTAACTTCCTAAATCATAAAATGCCAAAACAACTTGACAGTAGGCAACTGGAAAATCACTAGGTTGAAAAATAAATGGCTAGGGATCCATAAAATTGATAAGGTTCTGAGCTTTGTGTTCGCACCGAAAATTATCCTGATTAGGATACCATGACCTAGTAACCAAAATCCTGTTATATTTAAGCCATGATGGAGGGGGATGCGATATGTTTTTTTTTCTACGATGACATAAAAGAATCAAGGAGTCAAAATGGAAAGGAAGAATATCACCTTCATCATACCCCCTTTAAATAACTAAAAGGTGATATACAAATTATAAAGGCTGATACTTAACATATATTTTATTAATATATGGAGTTAGTTATATGTATATGTATATATACACACACACACACACACACACACACATAAAAATTCAATGAGGATAGGGATGTCACTTTGGTGGGCATATTGAGGGAAATCTAATTTCATTATATTCTCTTTTGATAAAAAACCATTTATTTAATTAAGGATAAAATAAGGTTTAAGGTGGATGCATGCCTTCAAGTTGTAATGGATGGTCAAATTAAGGGAAAAAATTGCCTCAACAAAATTAAAGGAATTTATTCAAGCCTTAATTTGTGGGAACATTACAAACAACAAATGAATGGCAAAATTACTGCCTTGAGTTGTGGGAATCATGGCGCAGGTTAAGGAAAGGACTGTTCCCTTTTCAGGTTACTAAATAAGTCGTGAAGGGCATATGAGGGGGGTACTCTCTCCTGGGGATAGGGGTGAGGTTTCAAAAATCCTCTTGGAGGGCGAAAGGAAAAAGTTCCACCCTTTTTTTCTTTTCCCTGAGAAGCCGAGACAGAAAATTTTGGCTCAGACCAAACTCAAGTCTATAAATGCATAGCCTCAATATGTTGTCATATCTTCTACAGCCAGTTCGAGTAATAATACCAGTAGCAGTATTGTATATTTTCCTCAGAATTTTTATCTCCGAGATCTCAGACATGATTCCTTCAAAGCCTCGGCGTCGTCTAGGCCGTCCGGGAGCGGTTTTGTGTCCAAGCAGTGAATTATGGACTGGGTAAGTTTGTTGTCCTATATGGATATATGTGTGATGCCTCTTAATCGTAATATTTCTAAAAAAAAAAAAAACCAAAGTGGCATATTCATCGAAGAAGATTTTGATTCCATGTTAATATGACTACCCTAATGTTTTTGGTGTCTTTATTTTATAGATTTTGGGATTCCTTTATCTCTCTGTGCAGGTTCAGTGCTTGTATTTTATTACATGTTCATAGAGTGTATTGTGTTGTATAATAAGCTATATGGTCAGATGCTGATGTCAGCTTTGTGTGCTGCACATTTCTTAACGGTGGGTTCCGTAATAGGTTATTTTTTATCACTATAGAGTTTAAGGAAATCTAGAGGCCATGGAGATATAGCACTCTGCTATTTTGTTACTCCTTGACCCATTATTATTTTCTTTACTGCTGTTCCTCAATTTTGGTATGATACTTACCCAAAACTCCTTAAGGATGCATTACAAACAAGATCCAGGTACTTGGCAATCTTCGTAGCTCGCTACACAAGCCCATTAGCTACATATAGGTATGCTACAAATTCGTGATTTGATAAGAGGCATTTACTATCGATCTGATTGTAGATATCCAAATAGATATGCTTCGGTAGGCTCTAAATGATTATAGTTCCAGTTTATGCATACAGACCTGATATATGTGGGTAGAAAATCACCCCTAAATTATTTGGGCCTAAACATATATATTTTTACAGCTTTAATGTCTGTGTTTTCATTCCATAGAATAGATCCAAAAATTCTATACGTCATAGATATCGAAATGACAGGGTCTGAGTATAGATATTGACTTATTTAATGTCTATGATTTTGTCACATATAAACTTCATTATTGCCAAACATTATTTTGTCCTAGCCATAACTGATGCCGCTGATTTGAAGGATACACAAATCCATGATTAGACCAGAAGCTAGGCACTCCACACACAGGATCAATGGGATTGCTTTCCCCTTTTTGTTTCTCTGACGGAGGGGAATGCAATTGAGAGAAAGATGGATAGTTTTTGTAATAAGTGCTATGACTATTGTAAATTATAAGAGGAGAAAAATAGAAATGAGCAACCAAGCAAAACATAATAACATTGTTGAATATAGTTGAGCAGATTTTGCTTGTTGAGAATTTAGGGGACAAATGATTAATTCTGAATGAGGAGAAAGATAACAATGGATTGGAAAACAAATTCAATATTTCTGAATTAACTAGACTCAAGATATGGAGTGTTGATAATGAAAACTAAGAGGATATTTTCCTGGAAGACGATCTCTAATACAGTTTTGTTTTGCTCATCTTCTGGAAAACCATTTTTATCACTTAACCCTCCCCCCACCACCCTCCCAACCCCCACAAGTCTAATTTCTAACCATGGTTGAACGAATTAATAAAATCTGAATGGTTTGGTGGATGTAACCCCGAGTTAGTGGTGAACTACGTATATGGTGTCTCTTTGACTTGTTGTATTTTATTTTGTTTTGAGAATTTACTCCAGAAAATATGATCCTTATATGTTTGAAATATTCATGTTCTTACTGCACCTCATGTAGTAAATGTGGATCCTGTCAATTAATGTACAAAGTTATTACTTTATATACATTTATTGGATGGGCAGAAGTAAAGTAAAAGAATGTTGTTATTATACATAAATGATGGACACTATGTACAATTTTCACATTAAGCATTCATTTACTTCCATTGTAAGGAACCTAAAAGCTTTGATATGGAATTGCATTTATATATATACAATACCGCGTAAATTATGGAGACTAAGGTTGGTACTCAAAGCTGCATGTGAGTATCATTCTTCGGTGAAGAAGTATAGATATGTAAATTTTAGAACTGCAATGTACAGATATGGCATTTTGGTGACTGATTATTTTTGTTGAACTTTTACCACTCATAAATACTAGATTTTTTTTATAGGGTTCTCTAGAAGCCTTTGCAGTTCCTTATTTTAGGGGTATTCTACAGGAATGGTTTTCTGTGAGTGTTCAAAATACAAAGGAAGCTTATATTAATGGATAGGATAGTTAGACAATTGAATAAAGTGAAGATTGGTTATTTCAATTATTTTAAATGTTGAATAGCTTATGTGGAGTAAAAAGCTAGAATTATTCATAAGGTCCATTCCTAACATGTTAGGTGGTATATCAATATCAATCTTGGGAAGGAATTTTAATGAATAGATTTCATACCGTTGCAGTCATGATGTTTGGGTGACGGATTTACCTTATGTTTTTGTGTCTATATTACCATTCACAAGTTCCAAAGATGGTTTCCCAAAGGCGAAAATACTTTCTTGACAAAAGAATTTTTCTTTTGTTGATTTGGGTACGCTAGAATTATGTTTAAAAGAATTGATGGTATCTCTTTTCTTTTTTTCCCCATTTTTTCTAACAAACTGCATGAGCTCTTTGGAGTTGTTACATCAGAGTTGAATGGAACGGGATGATATTGCTATGATCTGCATAAGATAGAAAAGGGGAAAAACATTCTCTCTTGAACAATGTCTCCCTCTAGGATTGTTGTCTTGTCTCCTCTCTTATCATTTTAAAGATTTATTCAGTCGCTTTTGAATTAAATGCCAAACAGAAGCCAAGGCCACTAGAAGAGCTTCAGAAGAATCCATTTGATCATGCACTGATCCATCCAGATCGATTTTTGACAATAGAAGTGGCCTATGACTGCATTCGAAACCTCGTTTGAACAGTGCAATGCAGAAAAATATCCCACTATGGAAAATCCCACGTTTGAAGAATTGGGTAGTAGAGGCACATGTGGATTGCAGAGTTTATATGGATTTAAATCTGGTAGCTACATGTTCATGTTCCATCCAAATCATCATTACCGGATCACTATAAGTATTCCTACCTTCCTCTTAGAGCACCATGTAATTGTTATTTGGAGGGATATTTTCTCTTACACCCTATATGCATTTTGGGGAGTCATATGCATCTAACCTGAAACGTGGATCTAGAATCATCTTTTTAACTGTGAGTTGCTATGGGTGAGTCTCCTTATATGGGTTTATTTTGGTGGCTGATTGAATTATTCATTGATTTAATGTTCTATGGGAAATTTAATTGTGCGTTAAACTGATAAACACTCAGCTGCCAGTGTTGGATAAAGATCTGTGCTTATCCCTGCGTTCCTTTAAAAGGAAAAGAAACCAACTCACCTTGGATGATTTTGTCGACAAATCTTTACTAGGTTCTTTCATTTAACATACTGGCTATCTCTGTTGATCTCATTGTTGGCATTTCTTGTGCCGTTAACTTGATTATCTTGGTCGACGAACCTTCAGATTGCATGATGGGTTAAGAACTTTAAATATTTATTCACTGATCTTATTACATTGTTTTCATTTGGTTTTCAATGTCCAATTACATTTGATTGGCGATAGATCCATGAATCTTGCTCATTTCATTCCATGGGACATCGAGAAGAATTGTGTTTATTCGGATGTACCGCCTGCATGGTTAGCTTGAACAGTGTTGGAGATAAGAGACCTACACAGCCAGAGAGAGATAGCCTTTATTTCTTTGACTGTATTGCACTTGTAATAAGTTCCCATGGCATGGCTATTGTCTTCCTAGTGCGCACTGTTTCTCCTAGATTTTCATCCCTTATTGCTCCTGAGTCTCTTACCCCACACATCGTTCTGGCTTATTCCCTACTTGGGTCTTCTTCACCCATGAATTAATGTGTCTATCATCACAATTTGTGTAGATATGAGAAGAATGCATTTCCTATTCTTCAGATCTTCGCATGAGGCCGTTTTTCATGGATATGTAGTTCCAGACTATGTGTCGGTGCTCAGTTAATGGCGGATTGACTTCTGGCAGTTTTCATGAACCATTGCATACATATCTCACAAGTAAATTAAGTGGGCATGTGTCGTTTTTTTTGGGCCATGTACGTCATTTTGCTGTCTCAAAAGTAAAAATATTTTAGGCTTCAAAAATATCTCCAGTTAGGGAATGTGAGGAAAGATTTTCTTTCTTGAGAAAATGATTTGGAGTGAGTGGATGCTCTAGATCTAATCTAGAGGTTTTTCTTAAACAAAATCATTTTCGGTATCACAGTTGTCACCCCATTATGCTTGGTGAAATTTGAAACAGAACGTTCTATGTTTCTTTTGCCATGCCTGGTATGATTAGAGGAAATCATATCTTAAGTTGTATAAAGTAGCAATTTTGATAATTACATTTTAAGGATGGGATATATATATATGTTCTCATGCTCTCATACAACATTCCCAACCTTCATGCACCTTAATGGCATGACGAGAAGTTATGAAAACCATTGGGTAACTAATGAAAAATCATTACATAGTTCATCTATGGATATTATAATTTATATATAAAAGGCGATCCTTGGCATGATTAGGATCACACTAACACTACTTAATTTTGTTATAGGTTGTGATTTGACAGGCGAGACAAAACCCTAGACCTTGATAGGTTATTGAGTTGCATGATAATAAAAAGAAGGAACAAGAAAAACTGGGTGCTTGTCTTGAGTTTAAAACTATTTAATAATCCTTAATTCATGTTTATGTGCATAAGGAATAGGTGATTGATCCCTTATGGAATCACCCAACCAAGACACTCTAATCTCATTAATGGATAGCTTAGAGGTGCTCCTTGGAGAATAACCGAAACGAAGCATGGCAACAAGGATGTTGCGGAATGTAATTGTTTTATTTGAATGAATATATCATGATATGACGGTTTGGTGGACATAACCCATAGATTGGGTGAACCATGTACATTTGTCTCTGTCTCATTTTCATGTATCTGACTGTTTTACTTTCCTCATATTATTTTGTACATATGACATCGTTCTGTAAATGGATTATAGTGCTGCAAAAGATAACCAAAGAATGTTAGTGTTATTCCAAAATATTCTTATAACTTAGTAGGTCACATGATGATGTAATGCTTGTGATTATGAGTAATATCTTCGGGGATTTACATCTAAGAAAATAGTCATCTTGTACAATTGAAGGTTATAATATCAGCTATTGATTTGAATGAAATGGCATTTTATTCGATTCATTATTTTTAAATAAGCAATAAATAGTTTGTCGAATTGAGCATCTTGTTTAAAAGGATGATAGCCTAAAAACTAGTTATCTTGATGGTGGATACATGGTGGCTAAAGATTGACTAGCAATTAAATAATAAATCCCTTAAGAGAGACCCATATTATTAGTTGAAGGATTAAAAAAACATTGGAGTATGCATCAAATGACAAGTTAAATTACTTAATGATGTGAATATTAGAAGGCATAATAAGCGTGCTTGTTTTATGTCATCAATAGCAATCTTAGCAAAATTGGATGCAAGTTGCATGTTTGTTTTCTGTAGAAGAGGATGGAAGTAAAATGTTAAATGACTGTTGTACAATACTTGTAGTTTTGACATTAATGATTTTGATTGGACATGCTTCATTGAAAGGCCATGAAAAATATGCTACTAACATGATCCACTTTTTTATAGTAACAGCGAAACAAAAAAAATTATTTTACCCCCTTTTCACACATGATGACAATGGAGGTATAAGATGTATTCTACATATGGTATCAGAGTGATAGTTGAAACACTTGGGCCTATTTGGTCTCAAAACGCTCCTACATATTTCGTTTCGGAAATAATGATTGAGTTTTGCCTTGTGATAATAGAGATCAACAAGTCACCCGGTTCGGCAATCCAGATACCGTATTCAATCAATGCCACAAGGTTTAGGTTTGATGATCTTATATCCTCAATCTAAATCAGCATTTTGAAGAAATATCTTGGATTGCATCTGAGGTCTATATTTCATTTTTTACCTGTAGTCTTGTAAGAATAGCCAAATCAATACAATTGACACTTGGTTGGATATCAATACAGCAATACCTTGGTTATATCTCAGGCCATCCCATTTCTCATATGCAAAGTACTCCACAACTTTGGTAATGCATTGGAATACAAATTTATGATCTAATTCATATGTTTGAAACAACCTCCCACACCTTTTATCTTGCAATAAAACTTGCATTTTCAACACAAATCTTGGTAGGTATTCATGTATTTGGAAGTCACTGTTTAAAGCATTTCTATATGCTCTAATGAGTCATATTCTCTTTTGTCCTATATTTGCAATTATTCAACTAGCCTAATATTCTAGTTAAATAATTTGATGAAAAACCATATGCAAGTATCATATCCTAGTTTACTGACATAATCATTGGTTACTTGATCTACTCATCGTAACATTACGAATGATCTACTCATCATAACATTTTGGGTGGTTTGATGACAACCATGTTATACATCTAAAACTAGGCTTATATTACCTTGAAAGGCTTGTTTCTTGTGTAATCTCTTTGGGCATTAACAATGTTGAAGAATTGCTTTTGTTATATAAATCATCGAGTATATAAATCTTGAAAGTGAATGCCATCAGTCTTCCAACAACTTTGCACTTAACATTGGTATCATTTGCTTGAGATATGAGTTCATTACCTATTGAAATTTGGTTGATAACATTGATAGTAAACGTTTGATATATTGGATTGCTGTTGATATATGTAATACATTGACCTTTTGGTTGAATATTTAGATTGAAATACATTGACCTTATTTGGATTCTAAATTAAATCGATTACATAGGCATCAATTCTGAATTTGTTTTTTTCGTAGTTGATTGCTGAAATTATACTAATTGAAATCTGATTATTCATGAATTTTCCTTTGACACTTATTCTCCTCTCTTTTGATTTGAATAATAAGGATCTGATTTAATGCTTGAAGAAGGTTTGACACATTTCTTGACATGGTAGTAAAATGAAGGATTGAAAGTTCATAATGATTTTGTGGTTCTAATTCCATTAATAGAGGTATTGAAGTTTTATGTTTTAAACCTATTGCTTGTTCACTAAAGTTTGACACTATCTCTTTGTGTTCATGATAGTACTGGATTGAGCATTGAAATCCTTAAAGAGATAGATTGGCAAATTGATTTCTTGATCCTTGTTGATCTTGCTAGGGCTATTATGGATATTGGTGAATGATGTTATACATACTGAAAATTCTTTGTATAGTTACAAGTACCATCTTCATAATTGTTAAGTAAATGAATTCTTAGAATCATGCTCTTATTGGTGAATGTTTTAGAATTGTTTCCTTGTGCTTGGTTTAGAGTTTTGATTTTGAACTATCTTATGTTTTGATTAGCTCATGAATGGTACTTTCATCTTGGGTATTGATCTAGTATCCAAATAGACTATTTGTTGGAATGGATGCTTATTGATATCATATGTCTATTTGTAGATTCTAGTAAGAACCCTAGAATTGATTCTAGTGCTAGGTTGAAGGAGCTTGTTGGTAATCTTGCGATGAAAGCCATTGAGAATTTGATAGCATTGTTGTTACTTGGGTCATAATGAGATTGGCATTTTAAGAGCTTATATGGATTTGATTATCTAAAGATATTGATGTTGAAAATAAGTGAGTTGATGAATGCTATATAATGTTATATGATAACATGGCAGCATGCGCCAAGAACACTATCAGTCAGAGTTGACTGTTAGAAAAAAAATAATTATATATATATATATATATATATTTGCTGCCGTAAATAATGAGGTTAAGTATGGGTGATGTTTTACTTATTATAAATGTTTAATCTCAAGGTTTCATAACCAAGGATTAACTATGGATGATGTTGTTTACATACTGATATTGCAGGCCTCACCAAGATTATGACCATTGCTACAATTGACATACATTATGGTATATGAATACGCCTGTGTATGTAAGTTGCGCTCAATTACTCAAAAATGACTAAGGAGTAATGTTTCTAGATGATTTACAAGGTTATATAAGTCATAAATGATGATTAATTAAAATTCTGGGTTATCAGTAGATGCTTTGACTAACCATGTAGCCGATTCACGAATCGGGACAATTATAGTAAAGTCATAAGCACCAAGGAGTGTGCGTTACAAAGAGTCAAAGTTAAAATTTATACTAGATACGAACAAGGAAAGAATTGAATGATGTGGGAGCACCATGGTGTTAGAAAATTGATTGCCATGTGAGCACATTGGTGTTAGGCATATATGTTGTAGGAGCACAATGGTGTTAGGAAAGCGATTGCGGCATGAGCACATTGGTGTTAGGCATATGGTGTGGGAAAAAGAACTAGGCAAAATTAGGCATCTGGAAGACAGGATGATGTTTGATGTCACAGAATGGAAAACTTTTAACTAGGGGATAAAAGGGAGAGTAACCTCAGAAATTGTTGTAAGTCCACACAAGAATGGAAAAGAAACCCAAGGGAGAGTTTGGAAAACATATCGAACGAAAAAACATGTTAACCAATTTGCAATTAATTAGACTGTTACATGCTTAATGTGTAATGTAAAGAAAGGATGTTCCTCAGGTCAAGGATGACATAACTATCCAAGGGTTGGAAATAAAACCAACACCCAAATGATAGTAATGATGTTTTATTGATGAATAAATTGCATTATGAAAATGATTGGGTATTATGTCACCAATGAAAACTAGAAACTTGCAGATTGTTACAATGCAAAAGGATCTATGGCTAATATGTAAATTGGACCCCATCATGTTGCAGAAAAACTACAGGTCTTAGGTGTTAGCAACTTCAGAAGACATGAAAATATCTCAGGGGATCGAAAAAAAAATGAAACAAACAGAACAAAAGAAGAAATACGATTGGAAAAAAAAAGGACACCGAGGATGGTGTTATTTTTAGGGGAGGAGGATGTAATGTACCTCCCATATCCAACATGTTTTGTAATTATGAATATTTGATTGTACTTATTTCTGGTGAGGAACTCAAGGCCAAGGCACCACCAGAAATAGAACTATCCAGTTTGTATAAGTTAATATTACCTAAGTAGAAAACTTAGGAGACGTAAGACAACGACACCATTTAACTGGTGGCTAACCAAAACCTACAAGGGATTAAAAAATGAATGTTTGGGGAGCCACATTGATACCATAACCGTATCATTTTGATCATGGCAGCATTTAGGGAAGGGATTCCCACTTCACCAAAGGAAATACGCTTATTGCAACTAAGACACCCTAGATTAGTATTTAACCCTAATGTGGCTTAAGTTCGATAGAAGGAGTTGCACTCAGTTTGGCATTAACATAAATGAGTAAAGGAGTTTAATAAAAGGGACTACAGGACATCGCTCCCTTGAAAAATCGAAAGGAAGATATGATCTTCACCATACCTTGTCTAAGTAAGTTTGGTGACATGCCATCTTCTGAGACGAATTATATAGAGACTTATTTTATATTGACATATGTTGGATTAACATATATAGTTAAGGTGTACATATAAATAATTATATTTATATTTAATGATGATGGAGGATTCCTACCTTGGCAGGCATGATGAGGAAATAGCCTAATTATAATCTCCCCAAGAATCCCTTATTTTTCACAACAACCAGAATCATCCAAAACTTAGGGAGAAATTCTTTGTAAAAATTAAAAGGGTGATTAAAGAAAAATCTTGTATACTTATATCTATATCTATCTATCTATC
>LPNX010810638.1:150000-166731 GCA_001517045.1 Pseudotsuga menziesii | reverse complement strand
GTGAAGAAAATAATTTTTTTCTTTCTACGGCGAATAAGAAGTAATTGATCTAATTACTCCCTAGCGCCAGGATTTACAAAAATGTGAAATACGCATATTATTTTTCCTTAACTATCATTTGGAAAAAGGAAATAATAAATTTGTTTTAGAGGATAATAGTATGGTGGTAGGTGGGAAGCATGACCTGGAGGTAGTTACTGGACTACATGATTTACTCCAAAATTTATAGAGACCTGCCCCAGCACAAATGGTGGAAGAAATATTGCCTTCACACATGGGAACTGGGTGCGCAAGTAGGAGAACACCATTTCCTTTTTTTTATATATATAGGGTACAAAAATTCATTATCAAGGAGGAATTGGTTTCTCTTCTATCAAAAGGGAAGATACGATTTCCAAACAAGAATGGTTTGGCTTACTACATTGTTGTTTGTAAGTTATCAGATTTGAATAGAATGGGATGATATTGCTGTGATCTGCATAAGATAGAAAAGGGGAAAAAATTATCTCTTGAACAATGTCTCCCTCTAGCATTGATGTCTCGTCTCCTCTCTTATCATTTTAAATATTTATTCAGCCTCTTTTGAAGTAAATGCCAAACAGAAGCCAATGCCACTGGAGAAGATGTAGAAAAATCCATTTGATCATGCACTGATCCATCCAAATCGATTTCAAACAACCGAAGTGGCCTACGAGGGAACTCATAACCTTGTTTGAATAGCACAATGCAGAAAAATATCCCACTGTGGAAAATCCCACGTTTGAAGAATTGGGTAGCAGAGGCATATATGGATTGCAGAGTCTATATGGCTATAAATATAGTAGCTACTTGTTCATGTTCCATCCAAATCATCATTACTAGATTTTTGTAAGTATGCCTAACTTCCTCTTAGAGAACCCTGCAATTGTTATATGGAGGGATGTTGTCTCTTAAACCCTATATGCTTTTTAGGGAGTCATATGCGTCTAACCTGAAACGTGGATCTGGAATCATCTTTTTAACTATGAGTTGCTATGGGTGAGTCTCCTTATATGGGTTTAGTTTGGTCGCTGATTGAATTATTCATTGATTTAATGTTCCATGGGAATTTTAATTGCATGTTACACTGATAAACACTCAGCTCCCAGCATTGGATAAAGATCCACGCTTATCCCTGCATTCCTTTAAAAGGAAAAAAAACCAACTCTCCTTGGATGCTTTTGCCGACAGATATTTCCTAGACTCTTTAGTTTAACATCTCGGCTATCTCTACTGATCTCATTACTGGTATTTCTTGTGCTGTTAACTTTATTGCATTGGTCAAGGAACCTTGAGATCGCATGATGGGGTTAGAACTTTACATCTTTATTTGTTGATCTTATTACACTGTTTTGATTTGGTTTTCAATGTCCAATTACATTTCGTTGGCAATAGATACATGAATCTTTCTCATTGCATTGCATGCGACATTGAGAATAATTATGTTTATTCGTAGGTACCGCCTGCGTGGTTAGCATGAACAGTGTTGGAGGTAAGAGACCTACATGGCTAGAGAGATGTGGCATTCATTTATTTAACTATGCTACACTTGTAATAAGTTCCCATGGCATGGCCATCATCTACCCGGTGTCCACTATTTCTCCTCACTTTTCATCCCTTATTACGCCCCATTCCCTTACCCCACATGTTCTGGCTTATTCCCTACTGGGGTCTTCTTAGCCCATGAATTAATTTGTCTATCATCACAATTTGTGCAAATCTGAGAAGAATGCATTTCTTGTTCTTCAGACCTTCACCTGAGGCTCTTTTTCTTGGATATGTAGTTCTAGACTATGTGTCGATGCTCAGTTAATGGTGGATTGACTTCTGTTGGTTTTCATGAACTATTGCATATAGATTTGGCAAGTAAATTAAGCAAGAATCTGTCGTTTTTTTGGGCCGCGTAGGGCATTTTGTTGTCTCAAAAGTAAAAATATTTTAGGGTTCAAAAATATATCCAGTTAGGGAATGTGATGCAAGATTTTCTTTCTTGAGATAATGAATTTGAGTGAGTGGATTCTATGGATCTAAACTAGAGGTTTTTCTTAAAGAAAAGTGTTTTCACTTTCATAGTTCTCACCCCATTATACTTGGAGAAATTTGAAATAGAACGTTCAATGTTTCTTTTTCCACGCCTGGTATGATTATAGGAAATCATACCTTAAGCTGTATAAAGTAGCCTTTTTTATAATTACATTTTAAGGATGGGATATATATATATATATATAGGTTCTCATGCTCTCATACAACATCCCCAACCTTGATGCACCTAAATGGCATGATGAGAAGTTATGAAATCCATTGGGTAACTAATGAAAACTCATTACATAGTTCATATATGGATATGAATATTTATATATAAAAGGGGGTCCTTAGCATGATTAGGATCACACTAACACTGCTTAATTTTGTTATAGGTTGTGATTTGATAGGTGAGACACAACTCTAGCCTTCGATAGGTTATTGAATTGCACGATAATAAAAAGAAGGAACAAGAAAATTGGGTCGTTGTCGTTTAAAACTAGTTAATAATACTTAATTCATGTTTAGGTGCATAAGGAATAGGTGATTGATCCCTTATGGAATCACCCAACCAAGAGACTCTAGTCTCATTAATGGATAGCTGAGAGGTGCTCCTTTGAGAATAACGGAAAGGAAGCATGGCAACGAGGATGTTGTGGAATGTAATTGTTTTATTTGAATGAATATATCATGATATGACCATTTGGTGGACCTAATCCATAGATTGGGTGAACTGCGTACATTTGTGTCTGTCTCCTTTTCATGTATCTGACTATTTTAGTTTCCTCATATCATTTTGTACATATGACGTCGTTCTTTAAATGGATTATAGTGCTGCAAAAGATAACCAAAGAATGTTAGTGTTATTCCAATATTTTCTTGTAACTTAGTAGGTCATATGATGATGTAATGCTTGTGATTATAAGTAATATCTTCGGGGATTTTCATCCAAGAAAATAGTCATATTG
This sequence comes from Pseudotsuga menziesii, assembly GCA_001517045.1. Taxonomy (NCBI): domain Eukaryota; kingdom Viridiplantae; phylum Streptophyta; class Pinopsida; order Pinales; family Pinaceae; genus Pseudotsuga; species Pseudotsuga menziesii. The sequence goes on along the minus strand of LPNX010810638.1, from coordinate 163,723 downwards.
TACAATTGAAGGTGATAATATCATCTACTGATTTGAATGAAAAGGAATTTTATTCGATTCATTATTTTGAAATAAGCAATAAATAGTCCGTTGAATCGGTCATCTTGTTTAAAAGGATGATAGCCCGAAAACTAGTTATCTTGATGGTGGATACATGGTGGCTAAAGATTGGCCAACAATTAAATAATAAATCCCTTAAGAGAGACCCATATTGTTAGTCGAAGGATTAAAAGAACATTGGAGTATGCGTCAAATGGCAGGTTAAATTACTTAATGATGTGAATATTAAAAGGCATGATAAGCATGCTTGTTTTATGTCATCAATAACAATCTTACCAAAATTGGATGCAAGTTGCTTGTTTGTTTTTTGTAGAAGAGGATGGACGTAAACTGTTAAATGATTGTTTTACAATACTTGTAGTTTTGACATTAACGATTTTGATTGGACATTCTTCATTGAAATGCCATGAAAAGTCTGCCACTAACATGATCCACTTTTTTACAGTAATAGTGAAACAAAAAAATCTTTTACCCCCTATTCACACATGATGACATTGGAATATAAGAGGTATTCTACACTTTTGGCCTTCCAGTTGGTCATACTTTCCTCTTTACGATTTTGCTCATAACATAAATTTTCTTTTTTCATTGCTTCTTCTAAAATTTTCAGATTGTCATACTCAATTCTATCCTTTATATGATATGGTAAACAACTGAGAATCCGTTGTACCTTAGGTTTATCATCCACAATATATGGTACATACCTGACCGGACTTAGAAATTTACTATTTAGTTCTTTCATATTCATTGTTCCCAGTTTTAGCTCGTAAAATTCCTTTTCCCATTCCTCATAATACTGTTCAGATAAAAATTTCTTTTTGAAATATTTCTTGAATGTACTCCAATTTATATTTTTCTCCCTTATACCTTTTATTCTTTTAAGTCTTGCCACCAAATATCCTCTTTTCCTGTGAGATTATAAATAGCCATCCTGTCCTTTAGTTGATTAGAGTAGTTATAAATTTGGAAGTATTCCTTCATCCTGGACAACCAGGATTCTGCTTCTTCCCCCTTTTCAATTTCTCCATTAAAGGTTGGTGGCTTGATATTCTTGAATTCCTTAGAGATTTCTTTGTAAGGTTTAAACTTTCTCTTCCTAGTATGGTGATTATCTTCACTACTGTCACTAGTATAATGAAATTTTTGTTTATCTAAATCACCATATACTTTAGAACATGAGCTATTTTTTTTTAACTTGTTTAGTCTTTTTATCTTTATGCTAGTAACCCATATCTTTAGACTCGGTTCTTTTATCTTTTCCCTCAGTATGCAATATTTCCATTAAAATATGATTTAGCTCCTCTTGATCTATCTGAATGCTCTCAGTTTATTTCTTAACTGATTCCATCTCTATTTTTAGTTCCTTAACTATTTGTAGTAGTTCAGAAGAATTATTAGTTATCTCTTCTTGAATATGTTCTTTTTGAAAATAATTTTGTTCAGTGTAAGGAGATTCCGCATATGCATATTCTTCCAATCTATCCATACCTGTCATTAACTCAGAAAAAAATTCTCTGGATATATCATTTGAAAGAAACAAACATCAACATGTTTATTTAAATTTACTGTTCCACATAAGCAAGTTGAGCTACATTCAGGCCTAGTGTTTGAACCTTGTGCTCTGATACCACATGTAATAACTCAAAAATTCATAAAAATTTAAAATTTTTCATTTGACATAAAATGTCAAATGTCACCACTATAGTACCCCTAACTGTTAGCAAATAATAAAATAGTTTGAAAGAGAAACAAATATTACTCCTTTATAAGAATTTGTATTATCTAGAGGCTTGTCTTTTACAAAATTGTGTTAGTATCGTTTTCAACTTAGCAGTTGTAGAAAAGAAACTTGTATTTTACTAATGCTAGGTATACTGTTGATTTCTTTTCATAAGTAGGGAAATTTTCTTAGGGATGATCAGGGATTACTTAGCTTAAAGCTAACACAGTGTAACTGATGGTTCTTTATAGGTTTTAACAGGTAATCGTATGATCCGGTAAAAATTATATATATATATATATATATATATATTCAGATCAAGAAGATACTTCTCTAGCATAAATATGATGCTAGTCTTAGAATGTTTAAATGCAACTAGTCTCCATCAGAGGTAACATTGATATTTTTCTATCGTCACAATTGTTATACCAAAATCCTGTCACCATCATGTAGTAAGACATTTAATATACCTACTTGCCCTGAATCTTAGCTTTTGGAGTGGAAAATAAATGTTTCTTCATCAATCTTTCATACAAATTCCTAGCACCATGCATGCCCCTTTATCCAAGAATGGTACCCCTGTTTGCACCACACATCATCTGCTACCCATAAGTGGTGCCACGACTTATTGTCCTTGGTCCATAAACGGTTATTACCAGAACCGCTCTATCATAGGAGAAACGTGGTACCTTGGGTAAAAAGGGAAAACGAGAAGTTTCTCGAGGCTTCTAGATGATAAGCCTTGTGTCCTACCTTATCCCTGCTACTGTGGGTTGGTTGAGCTCGAGATCCCTCATCCTAGGATCTTAGAAGCCACCTTTCCCACTAATTTCTCAACCTACATTATCCATTAAAGTCTTATAAATAAGAGCTCATAGCCATGGTTGAGGTGAGAGCACTTGAGGTATTGTTATGCTGTTGGATTTACCATTGGCCCAAGATCATTTGGGGAGAGGATAAAGAGCTAGAGTCGGAGATTTTGGGGATGAGAAGGTCTAGTTTCATGGAGATGCATGTCAACACTAAGGCTTGCTTGTAAACTTCTTCATATTTCTTTAATGCAAGTTGATTTCTATCCCACATATGTTGTTGTTGTTGTGATTTCACATATATGTTGCTGGATTCCTTAGTCACTAGCATAGATTAGTAGATCATATTCTGGTTGCTTTGATCTATTTCATGTCAAGATTGATTGTAGGTACATAGGTGGACTATCAAATCCTTGTGATCCACATATCTACAGCATCTAGGGAGAGTCTTCAACCTCTGTCCTCTATTTGTTCTAGATCTGAACCATTCAGACCAGTGGAACACCTTGCTGTCCACAGGAGGTGAAATATTCTAGCTAACAAATTTGATACGTTATCTGAGATATCGCCTCCTCCTTTGAATATTCCAACTAACAAATCTTATACATTGTCTGGAATATTTCACCTCCTATGGACAATAAGGTGTTCCATTGGTCTGAATGGTTTAGATCCGGAACAAATAGAGGACAGAGGTTGAAGACTCTCCCTAGACACTGTAGATATCTGGAATACAAGGCTTTGATAGTCCACCTGTGTACCTGCAATCAAGCTCAACATTAAAAAGATCAAAGCAACAAGAATATTATCTACTAATCTATGCTAGTGACTAAGGAATCTAGCAACATATATGTGAAATCACAACAACAACAACATATGTGGGATAGAAATCAACTTGCATTAAAAAATATGAATAATTTTACAACCAAGCCTTACTGTTGACATGCATCTCCATCAAATTAGACCTTCTCATCCCCAAAATCTCTGACTCTAGCTCTCTATGCTCTCTCCAAATGATCTTGGGCCAATGGTCAATCCAACAGCATAACAATACCTCAAGTGCTCTCTCCTCAACCATGGCTATGAGCTCTTATTTATAAGGATTTAATAGATAGAGTAGGTTGAGAAATTAGTGGGTCAGGTGGCTTCTAAGATCCTAGGATGAGGGATCTCGAGCTCAACCAACCCATAGCATTAGGGATAAGGCATGAAATGATGCTTATCATCTAGAAGCCTTGAGAAACTTCTCTTTTTCCCTTTTTACTTAGGGTACCACGTTTGTCCTTCTATGACAGAGCGGTTTTGGTAATAACCACTTATGGACCAAGGACAATAAGGAGTGGCACTGCTTATGGGTAGCATATGATGTGTGATGCAAAGAAGGGTACCACTCGTGGATAAAGGGGCATACGTGGTGCTGGGAATTTGTATGAAATATTGATGAAAAACCATTTAGTTTCCACTCCAGACGCTATGATTCAGGGAAAGTAGGTATGTCAAATGTCTTATCACATGATGGTGACAGGATTTTGGTATAACAGGATGCCCCTCAAAGCATGAGTCTTAGAGGGATACGATAAACAAGAGCTTTGAGAACAAGTCATCACTAAGAGATAAAAATGTCAGCTTGATCGGAGCATGTTGTCAAGTACAACCTACATTATCTAATACCAGAATTTTACCTAGTCAAGGGCAAAATCTAACATAGAATCGTCTACAATTTTTGTCCCTCCCACCCATACTAATGTGGTAAATCCCCCATCTAGTTCAGGTCAACCCTTGGGGGCACAACCTATAATCATTCAGTCTTCTGGAGGTTATGGTTATCAAATACATGTAGGTAATCACCCATCTAATCCTACAAGAATGCCTTATACTGGAATTCCATACCCTAGTAACACTTTTAAGCCATGGGGGCAACCCAAATCATCTTACATGCCAGCTATGGGAGGGATACCTATACATACTGCGGGAGGTGTGGGAGGACCGCCTTATGGAGGTCCTCCCTCTGGCAAACCTAATGGTCCCGAAGGATCTGGAAACATTCCTCCTTATGGTCCTTGTGGTCCTAGTGGTCCTGGGGGACCTGCTGGATTTCCTCCTTTAGGCTCTTGAGGGTCTGGTGGCCCTCCACCTAGTGGTTCTGGTGGCGCTGGAGGTTTACCACCTCCTAGAGGCTCTAGAGGGTCTGGTGGTCCGCCTCCTAGTGGTCCTTGTGGTCTTTCTGGCCCTAGAGGTCCTCCTCTTGGAGGCCCTAGTGGTCCTAGTGATCCTAATTTTAGAAATCAACCCCCCATGGGTGGATCTTCTAGTGGTTCTTCCTCACAGCAACCTGTTTATTAGTATACCTATGGTCCTACGTGTAATTATATGCCATATCAATATTACTAGCATGTGCAACCCAACTGACAGTTACCTTTCCTAGAAACTTTGGGCTTACTTGATCTGTCCAAGTTGATTAATGATCCCATTCAACACAATCCCTCATAGCCTCGTATTCTGGTAAAGATACCAATGAATATTCCAAAATTTGATGGGAAGCAGGAAGATGATCCAAAGAACCATGTTATGACTTTTCATTTATGATGTTCTTTGAACTCCCTTGTGGATGATTCCATTTGGTTATGAATCTTTCAGTGAACTTTGACTGGTATAGCAGTGAAGTGGTACATTGAACTCCCACAACAATCGTTTGTGGATTTTGGATCATTGGAAATCGTGTTCCTTACAGACTTTCAGCTCCCTATTCATTATGAAATGGTCACTAATATTTTAAATTCTTTGTGACAGAACACCTCCACCCACATTTTTTATCATATTCATGAATGGAGAAGGCAGAGAAGGATTATTAAGGCCACAATTCTGGATCAGTTGCTAGCTGATTGGTTCACTAAGTCCTTGTTGCCTCCTATTTCTTCAGATGTGGCTATGGGTAGTGCCGTTATCGAAGAGTAGGCTATTAGTCAGGCTCAGTACCTAGACTTGGTATATTCCTAGTATGGAACTATTTATGACCTAATTCCTCAAGCTCCTCGCCCTAGCACTAACCTTGCCAAGTCACCAGTAGAAGTACCTGTTGATGGGATTGTTTGTTCAATCCAGTCCCCATTCGCAGTGAAACCTGCCAAGCAAACCCAAAATTCTACTCCTTTAACTCCTAAGGTTTCCACCGTGGTCAATTCCATTCAAAGTACTCAAACCTTGGGTAATAAAAAGAAAGGTAAAAATAGAAATAAAAAACCTGGAAACCAACAGGAGACTCCATGACCAACCAATAACGACAATGACAAAGGGAAAAGGAAGGATAAATATCCCTATCTGTTATGCAGTGGTGACCATTTTTCAAAGGAGTGTCCCCATCGGTATGAAATCTCCTAGTTTTTGAAGTCTAATCCCGCACCCGTAGTACTTACGGATCCCTTTCCCTCTCAACAAAAGCTGGTAGACCACATGTCTAACCAAATTAACTCTAGTTCATGCGAGAAAATTCGTATGATGTCCTCAGATACCATCCATCTCCAAACTCGAAGTCAAAATTATGATAAACCTGCATATAAGAAAGAAGATCAATCTTCTTTAGGGAAATATCCCTCTACTAGTTCTCTGGAATCCTTATCTACTGTCTCTTTATCTATCGAGAAACCTACTCTCGACACGATTTTGGGCCCACCTAAGCGTACTCCTCAGAAGGCTATCTTTAATCCCAATTCCTGAGATGCTCAATTCTATAATGTGGGTGAATATCTCGCTTAGGCACCTTATGCCATGTATACCCTAGAAGTACTCCAAAGTTTCCCCACACGGCGCAAGAACTTTTGACCACTTTGGGAGCTTTAGAACCGGATAACATTAACTTGATTCATTTCAACATTGAGAATTATAAACCTGGATTACCACATAAGCTTGCTTTTCATATCATTAGGAAAGTAGTGGGAAAGAAAGTGTTTTGAATGGTACTAGATGAAGGAGCTTCGACCTCGATGTTATCTCTGACTTGTTGGAAAGCCCTTGGCTCTCCCAAGTTTGTTACACCACCTATGACCCCTAAAGCCTTTTATGGACGGGGTTTCCAACCCCATGGTCTCATATCAGCCCTCATGGTAGAGCTGGGGTAAAAAAACATTTCCATTCAAGTAGAAGTGGTAGATTCCTCTTTAGATTACAACCTACTTCTAGGAAGGAATTGGTTCTATGCCATGATTGTTGTTTCTTGAATAGTATTTCAAACGGTCCAATTCCCACATCTAGAGAGAATTTTTATGATTGATCAGCTTGATTTATATACACTAGATGTTACTGCCTCCATGGCTAATAACATCCACATGTTAGGTCAGTCCTTTCCTCCTTACCAGTCGATTGGGCTAAGCATGCTGAAGAATTCATCCCTTATGGGGATTTTTCCATCTACTCCTCCTAGCACAGATACCGTGATAGTACATATGATCACCTCATTCGATTGAGAGCCTAAGGGGAAAAATGTTGTTGATTCCACCTCGTTGAGTCCTCATGAAGCTATGTATGACACTATTCAAACCTTTTTCGATGATCACACTCATGACCTTCATCTAGTGGCTTTGGATCCTTACCATTTACCGTACTCGTTAAAACCTTCTCTTCTGGTTCTAGAATATCTCTTCAAGAATTTTCCCTCTGATTAGTCCATTATATAGATCATGAAGATGGATGAGTCCATTTGGAAGGATCACCACCATAGATCCATGTTCCTCCCAAACACCAGTTCTGGAAGTCATGATTTTGCATCCTTGTTTCCTACTGGTATTTTCAATGTTCCGCAAAGTTTTATATTGTTGCAAGATACATATTCTGAAGGAGACCTTTGCACATTACTCTGAATAACCCAACTGACATATCAGTCAATCCTGATGTTATCAAGCACATTCATGTTGGGCAGAACTGCTCCGTAGATGAATTTGAAGCATATAAGGCACTTTTCAAGGAATTGCATGATATTTTTGCCTAGTCCTATGAAGAGATGTTGGGGATTGACGATTCCATTGTGGTCCACAAGATTAAAAATTATCCCATCGCTAAACCTATCAGGCAGAAACTTCGACAAGTTCATCCTCGGAAGGCCGCAGCTATTAAAGCTGAGATTGAGAAGCTTCTGAAAGCTGGTTTTATTTATCCTATCACTCTAATGGAATGGGTATCGAACGTTGTCCCTGTCAATAAAAATCAGGGCACCATTAAATTCTTCATCAAATTTAGGGATTTGAATAAAGCTTGTCCCAAGGATAACTTTCCTACCCCGCATATCGATCAAATTATCGACAACTATGCTGGAAGTGTCATCTTTTCATTTATGGATAGCTTCTCTGGCTAGAATCAGATTGAGATATTTCCCTCTGATCAGCATAAGATGGCATTCATTTTCCCATGGGGAACCTTTCCATATAATAAGTTACCTTTCGGCTTGAAAAATGTTTCAGCCATCATCCAGTGTGCGATGTCCTATGGTTTCATGGCATTAAACATGTTGTTGAACCATACCTTGATGACCTCCTTGCTCACTCATAGCAACGAGAAGACCACCCTGGTCATCTTAGAGACATATTCCTGAGATGCTATCATTATAATATATGGATCAATCCGCATAAATGTGTTTTTTGCGTTGAGAGGGGACGTTTTCTTGGCTTTGTGGTATTCAAAGATGGCATTCGGATCGATCCTTTGAAGATTGCCGCTATCATTAATCTACCAGCCCCAACCAACCTCCTTGAACTCCAAAGTTTACAAGGGAAGGAAAAATTTCTCTGCCATTTCATGTGCAATTTCACAGAGAAAACACACGGTTATATGCGTCTCCTCAAGAAAAACACTCCATTCTTCTGGGATGACTAGGCCCAATGTGTCTTTGACAATCTTAAGCATGCTCTGAGTCATTCACCCATGATACACCCACCGGATTATTCAAAGGAATTTCTCTTGTATATTGTTTCCTTTGCTACTACCATCACCATGGTTTTAGTGTAGGACAATCTCCACAGTCAGGAGCATGTGATTTATTCCGCCAGTAAGAATCTTATTGATTTTGAAACCCGTTATTCACATGTGGAGAGGTTAGCATTGGCCATGGTCATTGATGTGAAAAAGTTTCATCACTACATTCTGCTCTGCACTAGCACCATATTAGCATACCAGAACTCGATGTATTACATTCTAACTCATCAGGTACTCAGGGGAAAGTACTCACATTGGATCATCATCCTTCAAGAGTTTGATCTAGAGTTTGCCAAGGCCACATCAAATAAATCCTTGGTTTTTGCAAAGCTTATGTGTGATATTCCCTATGCTACAATGGAATCTAAGCCCAGTGATTCATTTCCAGATGAATTCCTATTCTTGAATAGCACTACTGATACTTGGTATGGAGATTTTCTAATTTATCTCCAGACCCAATGTTTTTAGCCGCATTTATCTCCCGATGATCACCATCATATCTGCCAACACGCAAAGTACTATATTATCTTGAATGATACCTTTTATAGACATGGGATTGACTCCATTCTTAAACGATGCCTCACCCATGAGGAGGAGGAACATGTGTTGAATGATTTCCACTCTGGACATGTGGCAGTCATTTATCTAGGATGGCTACAACCCAGAAAATCCTTTGCGCTAGCTATTTCTGGCCTTCTGTCTTCAAAGACTGTCATGAGGCCGTTAAGAAATGCCCACCTTGTTAACATTTTTATCCTAAAAAGTGCGCCCATCCTCCTTCGCTTCACCCTGTCATTGTCATTATCCCATTCTCCAAATGGGGATTGAATTCATGTATTGTAAGCCTACCTCAGCCGGGGGATATGGTTACATCATCGTAGCCATGGAGTATTTCACAAAATGGGCTGAGGCCATGCCTACATATGCAGAAGATGGTAAGACTGCCACTCTCTTCTTGTTAAATCGTATCATAGATAAATTTGGAGTTTTGTAATCCATCGTCACTGATCACAGATCTCATTTCTGCAATCAAATGATGGAGGAACTAAGTGCCAAGCTAGGTTTTTGCCATGAAAACTCTATGCCATATTACCCACAAGCTAATGGTCACGTAGAGGCCATTAAAAAAGTGTTGAAAACTATGCTTTGTCGAATGGTTGGAGATCATAAATCCAATTGGCACCTCATTTGTTTTTCTGCTCTTTAGGCTTATCAGACATCCGTGAAAACAACTACTATTTTCATGCCATTCCATCTTGTCTATGGAATTGAAGCTATCTTACTGATCCAATGTTAGATTCCATCTTTACAACTTGCCGTCAAACTTCTCTCGGACACTTCCATAGAGGAAGAGAGATTTTTGTATTTGAATAATCTTGATGAGACTTGTAGAGATGCTGCCTTAGCTAATGAGGTGCATAAGAAATGCATCACGATGTAGTATGATAAATCTGTCCAACCTTTTGTCTTCAATGAGGGTGACCTAGTATTGAATTATGATCAGAGATATGACAAACGAGGGAAGGGTAAGTTTGAGTCCATGTGGTATGGACCTTTCATTATTTCTAAGGTGTTAGAGAAAGGAGCTTACGAGCTCATTGATTATGATGGAATCCCTTTGGGGCAACCTCGCAATGGGTTGTACTTGAAAAGGTACTATGCATAGGCGTTCTTGGATAGTATCTTGTATATATGTATATTGATTGAATTTTAGTGTGCTTTTAGTATTTTCAAGATGGTTTTGAGTTTTAGTGTCCACATATGTTTATACCATGTTTTGGTCATGCAAATGGCTTTCTACGGCTTCACTGATGGTGCCTGCCACCACACCTTGAATCTCGCCTTGGCTACTTGGGTTCTCTATTCCCCAACTGAAGATTTGGTTAGTTGAGCAGCAGTTTGCATAGGTCCCACTACTAATAACATCACTGAGTATGAAGGAGTCATCAGTCTCTTGACTGAAGCTGCCTCCCAGGATTTTCGTGATCTATTAGTCTTAATGGACTCACAGCGCGTGGTTTTCCATTTGAACCATGTCTGCACCATTAGGAACTTGGTTCTCCTCCACCTCTTTCGAAGGGTACGTTTGTTAGAAAGATCATTTGGAACCATTACATATAGGCATATCCCTATGGAACATAATGTAGTTGCTAACTCACTAGCTAATTACATCCTAGATTAGCATATTTCCCATTCATGATGTTAAATAAAAGATGGTACATTGTAAATAAAAATTTGAAGACACATAGAACTCATAGAAAATGCATTGGTCCATTTGAAACGTATAAACACCGTGTAAAATTCTGTATATATATATATATATATATATATATATATATATATATATATATATATATATATATATATATATATATATATATATATATATATATATATATATATATATATATATATATATATATATATATATATATATATATATATATATATATATATATATATATATATATATATATATATATATATATATATATATATATATATATATATATATATATATATATATATATATATATATATATATATATATATATATATATATATATATATATATATATATATATATATATATATATATATATATATATATATATATATATATATATATATATATATATATATATATATATATATATATATATATATATATATATATATATATATATATATATATATATATATATATATATATATATATATATATATATATATATATATATATATATATATATATATATATATATATATATATATATATATATATATATATATATATATATATATATATATATATATATATATATATATATATATATATATATATATATATATATATATATATATATATATATATATATATATATATATATATATATATATATATATATATATATATATATATATATATATATATATATATATATATATATATATATATATATATATATATATATATATATATATATATATATATATATATATATATATATATATATATATATATATATATATATATATATATATATATATATATATATATATATATATATATATATATATATATATATATATATATATATATATATATATATATATATATATATATATATATATATATATATATATATATATATATATATATATATATATATATATATATATATATATATATATATATATATATATATATATATATATATATATATATATATATATATATATATATATATATATATATATATATATATATATATATATATATATATATATATATATATATATATATATATATATATATATATATATATATATATATATATATATATATATATATATATATATATATATATATATATATATATATATATATATATATATATATATATATATATATATATATATATATATATATATATATATATATATATATATATATATATATATATATATATATATATATATATATATATATATATATATATATATATATATATATATATATATATATATATATATATATATATATATATATATATATATATATATATATATATATATATATATATATATATATATATATATATATATATATATATATATATATATATATATATATATATATATATATATATATATATATATATATATATATATATATATATATATATATATATATATATATATATATATATATATATATATATATATATATATATATATATATATATATATATATATATATATATATATATATATATATATATATATATATATATATATATATATATATATATATATATATATATATATATATATATATATATATATATATATATATATATATATATATATATATATATATATATATATATATATATATATATATATATATATATATATATATATATATATATATATATATATATATATATATATATATATATATATATATATATATATATATATATATATATATATATATATATATATATATATATATATATATATATATATATATATATATATATATATATATATATATATATATATATATATATATATATATATATATATATATATATATATATATATATATATATATATATATATATATATATATATATATATATATATATATATATATATATATATATATATATATATATATATATATATATATATATATATATATATATATATATATATATATATATATATATATATATATATATATATATATATATATATATATATATATATATATATATATATATATATATATATATATATATATATATATATATATATATATATATATATATATATATATATATATATATATATATATATATATATATATATATATATATATATATATATATATATATATATATATATATATATATATATATATATATATATATATATATATATATATATATATATATATATATATATATATATATATATATATATATATATATATATATATATATATATATATATATATATATATATATATATATATATATATATATATATATATATATATATATATATATATATATATATATATATATATATATATATATATATATATATATATATATATATATATATATATATATATATATATATATATATATATATATATATATATATATATATATATATATATATATATATATATATATATATATATATATATATATATATATATATATATATATATATATATATATATATATATATATATATATATATATATATATATATATATATATATATATATATATATATATATATATATATATATATATATATATATATATATATATATATATATATATATATATATATATATATATATATATATATATATATATATATATATATATATATATATATATATATATATATATATATATATATATATATATATATATATATATATATATATATATATATATATATATATATATATATATATATATATATATATATATATATATATATATATATATATATATATATATATATATATATATATATATATATATATATATATATATATATATATATATATATATATATATATATATATATATATATATATATATATATATATATATATATATATATATATATATATATA